>OY757906.1:77595511-77600511 GCA_963585895.1 Sepioteuthis lessoniana | reverse complement strand
AGACTCCTCCAGCGAGTGTTCTGGATATGACACTAAACAATCTGATCGTGAGGATCCATTAATGCTGGAGCTTTAGGGAATGCAGAGTACTCCTTTATTGCCATCGCTCCAAGGTCTACTCTTTCCCGAAGTGGTAGCACCTGATAGAGTCCTATGTATGGGTCAAATAGAACTAAAGTGTGTACTTAAGTTTAATTGAATTGTTAAAAATAGAACTGTTTTGAAGTTTAAACTGTGTATTTATGCTAAACTGAATTGTTTGAAATAGAATTGTTCTTATGCATAAAAATGAATTTGGCATTAAATAAACTACAATGGTTGATATTTCATAAAACCAAACCAAACCTCTCAAGGCTAAAAGTCCTAGTCTGTTCTACCATTTAGCAATAACTAGGGAGGAGAAGAGATGGGTTCTTGTCTTCTCTGATGGTGTCAGTGTGAAGTGAAACTTAAACAACCTTGTGCGGGACTTGAACTCGGATCATTGATTCTATTCTTTACAACGATAACCGTTACGCCAATTTTTTTTTTTTTTTTTTAGTAAATTAACATTTTATTCATTTATTCTTTTTGTCTTGATTAAAATAGCATCTTTTTCGGTATTATCCCTTAGGTCTGAATGTGTCTCAAATTTTTTTTTTTCTAAAATGTCGAAGTCGAATAAAAAGATTGGATGGTTATTCCTTTCGCAGCCTTTCTTATAAAATCGGTGAATTATTTTCAGAAAATTTGCAAAATAGAAATTATGTTTAAGAAAGTCAATTTATCGTATATAAAAATCAAAGCTTGATAATTTGATTCGCAATTATGTATCAATAGCATGAAAACAAGAAAGCACTCATTGTTACTTATATTTCACAAAGCATTTGCATATTTTTACACCACAGTGAGGCCGCCAAGGATATTTCTGTACATTTACATTGAACTAGTCAACGAGCAGCCTGTAGGAAAATGCCTTATATTGAGCTATCGTCGAAAAGGAAGAAAATGTCTCTCTGGCTATGTACGGTTGACAACAAAAATGTCGTTCCGCCTGCAAAAGTGTTATTCGTTTTTTCTAAAATATTTCTCAATTACAGATCCTCTTTTCCATTCGATGATTAATTTCAATTTGAAAGAGGGAAAGGGCAGCGTGAAATTAACTAATAAATCTGAAGGATCTTTTTCCGGAGGCCGCCACTAACACTTCTTTGATCGCTAGTCATGCAGATCTGAAATATAAATGAATATCTATACATGTGGGTCTGCAAGTGATTCTATGTTGCTATGAGTCTGTACGAATAATTAGTTGATCCGTATGGTAACTATGTTGCTGAGTCTGTATGAATAATTAGTTAATACGTATGGTAATTAATCTATGCACAGATGTGGTGGCTGTATATGTTAGCAAATATGTAACATGCAAACTGTACACTCATATTTCGAATGATATTGGAGATAATTACACCATAAATAACTGGTTTTATCGATTAGAAATAAAGCAATTAGGCCTTTTTTTGTTAGATGGTGCCCATAAAATTAACAGGTTATATAAGGCATAATCGTCTATATTATAAAATTCCCACTGCATGATAATTGCTGTTTTGTAAAAGCTCCATGAAACCCAGGGGTCGCAGACCAAATTCCATGGCATTAGATATATATATCTAATATATATTTATTTATTTTTATTTTATAATAACCCTATCTTAGATATTGAGCACTCTCCATATTAATTGCACTTGGTTCGCAACAAACCCAAAAAGGGATTTAGTAACAACCAACACTGTTATTATATATATATATATATATATATATATATATATATATATATATATATATATATTTTAACATAGGTAGGTCCACGAAATTCAAAAATAACCAATCTCTTCGCGGACCTACCTATTTTAAGATATATATTTTATTCTTTATTTGGACCTACAAAAAACATTTATATATATAATATCAAATGTTAAAACTCGTAAAAATGTTTCTACAACTCGAGTCTCACTTATTCAACCTGCAGGCACACCGAAATATGAAATTTATTCCATTCTTTTGTTTTCTACCTGGCAATCGAATACAGGATAGTTTAGTGGTAAGATAGTGTTTGTGAGTTCTAACTAATAATATATATTTACCCAACCCCTCCATCACAAGTAGGATGTAGCGCAAGGTCAGTTTGTTAAGTGGGATGTAGCTGGTTTTAATTCAGAGATTACCCTCTTCTAGACTGGTTGCCAAACGAAGGTTAAAAAACCTAGTTAATCCTACTATTTAAACGCAGCTTGTGGGGAAGGCCAATTCATGCTTTTCATAGAGCATTTGTAGGAAGTGAAACGCAAATATTCTCGTCCAGTATTTAAACTCTGTTAGCCGAATTCCATTTCCTACCATGATAACCGTTGCACCAAGTGCACCGCATGTACTTATTATTAATTGAATATTGCTCTACTTAAAAATTAGTGAATATTTTTTTTAGTTTTTACTCATCACAAAATTCTATAATTCTTATACCATGAATATATATATATGTATATCTGGAATTAAATAAGGAAATTAAATCTGACAGCATGAAGAAACGTAGAAAAACAAAATAATCCAAAATTTGATCAGTTTATTATGAAAGTGTTTCGGTTATTATAACCTTCTCGAGAACTTTAAATTCATGAAAAAGTTTTGTAAAATAGCGATGGATGTTTCTTCTCTCCTGCTAATTCATCGAACATCCACTGCAATTTTCAGAAGACTTTTTTTTATGAATTTAAAGTCAGAAAAAGTTAATTATAACTGAAATGTTGAACATCGACTTTCATTATAAATTCATCAAATTTTGGATTATTTTGTTTTTCTACTTTTCTTCATATATATACATACATACATATATATATATATATATATATATATATATGTGTGTGTGTGTGTGTGTGTGTGTGTGTGTGTGTGTGTGTGTGTGTGTGTGTGTGTGTGTGATAATGCATGGATTAAAATAAAAAGTACTCAATATGAACCAAAAGGTACAAATCTTTCAGCGAAGAGACTAGGAAAAATAGAAAGCAGTTTTCATCAATCATTCACGTGACCCTAAGTTTTATGCCGTACAGACAATCAAGCAGAAGAATATATGTGGTGGGGGGTGTTGTTGTGTGGAAGTATGTAACCATTACCCGGTAAATCGTCGTGTCATTGAGATCTTTTTTTAAATAATTCAATGAAAATACATTGACTTAGTGAATAATGAAATTTACAGTACAATTTGAAACTGAATAAAAATTTTCTAAAATAAGCGTTTATGCTAATTGTCATTTTTTAATTATTCAAATTCTCGATATAGTGGAGATAACAATGAAATGATTTGAATTCTTAACGCCCTCCTAAATGCCATCGCTAAAATATGTAAACTGGCCCAGTCGATTGGGGCTGTAGTATACACTGACAGCATCTCAGCAGAGGGGTATGAATCACACAACGAGTCTTCTGGATATGATACTAAACAATCTCTACTGTTCTTCTAGGAGAATGGCTTGGGCATTAAATAACCTAAAAAAGGTTGATATGCCATTAAACAAAGAAACCAAACCAAACCAAACCAAACTAAACAATCTGATGGTGAGGCTTCAGTAATGCTGGAGCGTTGGGGAATGTGAAGTACCCCTTCATTGCCGTTGTTCCCATGTCCACTCTGACCTGTAGTGGTAGCACCTAATAGAGTCCTATCTATAGGTCAAATAGAACAAACTGTTTAAGTACGCTAAAATGAATTCTTTCATATTTACTGTTTGATCATTTAGTTATGTGTGACAAAAAAAAACTGTACTTAAGCTAAACTGAATTATTTGAAATAGAAATGTTTTGACCATTTAAATGTGTTTGAAGTAGAACTATCTTTACATTTAAAAATAACTGATGGCCAATCGGTTTGGGCCAGCAGAAAACACTGAGTGCATCTCTGTTGAGGGGTATCACACACCGAACGAGTATGCTGGATATGATACTAAACAATCTGATGGTGAGGCTTCAGTAATGCTGGAACTTTGGGGAATGCAGAGTACCCCTTCATTGTCATCGCTCCCAGCTCCACTCTGGGCCGGAGTGGTAACACCTGATTGGGTCCTATCTACGGGCCAAGTAAAACTAAACTGTAATTACACTAAACTGATTTGTTTGAAAATAATTGTTTTTACATTTAACTGTACTTATGCTAAACTGAATTGTTTGAAACTTTTATTAGCTGAAAAGAGATGATACGCAGTAAAACAAAACAACCAACCAACCATATTAAATATGTATAAAGAGGATTTGGCAGTAAATAACCTATATTGGTTGATATGCCATAAAACCCAACAAACCAAACCTAAACCAATGTTTTCACAGATCGTCCAATAAGGTGTAAAATATGTATGACGTGAAGCCATCATGAATTATAGCTCCCTGAGATTAGATCTTATTTTGAGAATAAAGTGCAGAATTTGTATTTACCCAGCTTCTTCCTTCCTATTGCCAAGAAAGTTTTGATACGAGGTCGATACTATTGTCAGGCCTCTCACACAAAGATCAAACCACGTCAGCATTCCTCATTGTGGGGAACTTCAGTGTTGCGATGCTTGGATCCCTTCAGCTAAAACATTATCAACAGCAGACATGAAATCAGCATATCAACTTTTCAGCCAAAGAACTTTTTAGTCTACCCTCCAATATTTCAACAGAAATGAACAATATGGAATTTTTATCTCTTGGAATATTCGGACTACTGACCTCATCTTTGCTAAGCTTTATCTCCGAAATTTAGACTAACATATATGGAAAAAGCAAAGTGATTTCAAATATTCCTTCAAACTTCGAACAACAGGTCTGTGTTGTATTCCTTGGATTCCAGTTATCAAAACATCCTTAAGGACGTCATTATATGAACCTTTCAGCCTATGAACGTTTCAGTCCACCCTGGTATTTCGTGGGCTTGAAGGATTTTAAAATTGGCTAACTAAAACAATAAATATATAGTTATATTTACATTTGATTAG
>OY757906.1:77585258-77590258 GCA_963585895.1 Sepioteuthis lessoniana | reverse complement strand
TTAACTGTGATCGTTTTTAAAAAGACGTACTTATAGGTTGGTTGGTTCGTTGGTTGGGTTTATGGTATATCAACTTTAGTCGGTTTTTCAATGTCAAATCCATTTTTATACAAATAATCAGTTCTATATCAAACAATTCGGTTTAGCATGAGTACACAGTTTAATTGTCAAAAACATTTCTATTTCAAGCTATTCAGTTTTGTCAAACATTTCTAATTCAAACAATTCAATGTAGTATGAGCATAGATTTTGTTTGCACACAGTTCAATGTCAAAACAGTTCTATTTTAAATAATTCAGTTAAGCGTAAGTACAGTTTCAAAGTTAAAAACAGTTCCGTTTCAAACAATTCAGTCTAGCGTTTGGTCTTCTTGTTAATGTTCTTGCTTTTAACTCTGTATGTTCAAATACAGATTAGTATTCTGTTTTCCTGTCTTTCTATTTCCATTTCAAACAATTCAGTTTAGCATAGTTCTATTTGACCCATAGATAGTATCCTATCAGGTGCTACCACCCAAGGAGCGATGGCAATGAAGGGATGCTTCGCATTCCCAAAGCTCTAGCATCATTGTAATCTCGCCATCAGATTGTTTAGAGTCATATCTAGGACCAGGGGTGGAGACGTGTCTAGTGCTACTCGTGCCCGGCACGACCAATAACTCGGTCAATGTTATTCAAAATGGATTAAAAATCATCCATTAATTTAAAGAAAACATACTTAGTCTGATCTCAATTGAATTACGTATCTATTCAAGTTTCGATAACTAAGTAGCCATAAATATATTTGGGAATAATACAACGATGCTGTTTTGAACGGATGGTCTTTGTCCGGCCACCGTCAGATTCATTGAACATCCCATAAAATCGGCTATAATGTTGAACACGCGCTATCCATGCCGAGCACTAGACTCTTATAATAACAGTAATGTTAGAGAAATCCGCTTTTGGCTGTAGCCAATAGCAAGAGCAACTCAAACACCGTGCTCAAAAATCTTACCACATTCTGACTGCTGACAGTTGTCTTGGGAGGAGGGAGAGGGACCGAGAGAGAGAGAGAGAGAGAGAGAGAGAGCGAGAGAGGGGGGATAGCAGATTATTGCCGTCACCGACGTCATCATCATCGCTATGGTAAATGTTGGTTAAACAACGTGTTTTAATTCGTTTTTTCACTAACAGATCTCTATTTCTTTAATGAATGTTGCATATATTACATTCTGTAACTAAAATTTGTTTATTTGAATACATTTTCAACAAATAATCTTTATTTTAAGCGAAATTGAAACTACTAGGTGTGTCTGTGTATATTGTCATCAGTTTCTTTATTCTAATAAACATATTTTTCTCGTCGTAGTAATGAACATCTTCTCTTTTCTTCTATACTTTTGAAAGGAAAAAAAATTATCTTATCTACTGTATTAACAAGACTACAAATTATATAGTATCTTGATTGTTTACAAAAAAAAAAAAAACACCATGCAAGGTACGTTTGTCAATCTGTGCTATACAATGGAGAATCACGCAAGAGCAACTCTGATGACTTACTTTGGGTCTACGGATCATGGGTTGGGAACTGAAGTTGACAGAGGGCTGGGGGGGGGGGCACGAGTAGCAAAAATAGGCAAGAGTCGCCACTGTCTTGGACACTCGTTGGGAGGGGTCTTACCCCTCTGAAGAGGTATTGTGGGTGTATTCTGTAGCCGTAGCTGACTGGGTAAACGTACTTGTTTTATTTGACTATGATAATAATCATTCATTTGCACATATATATGAAATCAACTCTTCCTTTTTAATACTCATAATTTATTCACAATTATATGTTTAAAAGTAATTCAATAATTACAATTTGTTTTTTACAGTAACAGAGTTTCAAGTAATCCGATCGAACAAATAGTGGCTCATTTGTCTAGTAGGTAGAGTGTTCGCCAATTGTCCGGGAGACCAGGGTTCAATTCCAGGTCACGTCATACCAAAGACTTTAAAAATTGTACTTGATACCCTCCTTGCTTAACACTCAGCAATATAAGGTACGAGCAATCCAAGGAATGGAGTGGCTTCCTCCCCGAAATCTCGGTGTAGTAGCTATTGAAAAGGGAGCCTTCAGGTCGCCTTCAACTACAGTCATCAACTTTACTTATGGTACCGGCTCATTGGCTGAGTGGGTAGAGTGTTCGCCAATGGTCTGAGAGACCAGGGTTCAATCCCCCACAAAAATTTGATTTTAAGTAACTAATAGCAATATTTCAAAGAAAAAAACTATTGCTTCAACTAACTATTCTTGATTTAAGTAATTTGCGTACAGTTAAATGATTTCAAGTATTCCTATCTAAATATTGATAATTCTATCAAATAATCATTTTCTCCCAAAGTTTCAAGCATTTTTATCCAATTATAATAATTTTCAAATTTTAAGCGATGGGACTCTAACAGTTACTAACACTCCACATCAAAGTGGACCCGGGAATAATGCAAATGAAGGAGTACATGACACATGCAAAACTCCAGACTTGGAGCCTCAACACCTGACGAAGTTTAGCCTCATACCTTGGGCATCCTTTTTTGCTGGATGAGATGATCTTACAGAGGAGGCTGTCAACGTATTCTAAGCCTCTTTGATAGAATGATCCATGTATTAAGGATTTAAAGCCACAAAATATCAATAAACACATTCCTTCTTTTGTTGATTGCAAGAAAATTTGTTCTTCTTGCGAATGTTCGTGCTTTTAACTCTGTATGTTCAAATACATATTAGTATTCTGTCTTCCTGTCTTCCTAGCGTAGTGTTCGTAAAAATATTGTCTTATTTTTACGTACGAACCGTCACTTTTTCATCATATTAAAATATCTCAAATAATTAGTGCAATTAATTAAAATCCAAAATATTGGATGAATGAGAATACTTGTGAAAATACATTTCAATGTCACAGGTATATAAGCCAGTAAGAACATTTCAATGTCTTGAATGCCTCACTTATAACGAGAAAAACTATTGAAGTAACTTTAAAATATAATGGCAAAACATATCCGAAACGGCTTTTGGGATACTCGCGTTTAGTTAAAGCGAGTTCCTAGTGGTGGTAGTTTGAGGAAGATAAAATTGTCAACAGCTGACAAGACTTAGTGCGGCGAAGACTTATCAATGCAAGATTGAATACAGGCTTCCCCGTTAAGCAAGTGTCAACAGAAATGCTTCTGTGGTACAAACTCCACATTAATTTAATCGTAGTGACGTAAAGAATATATCCCAACACACATTACATCGATCTTTGTTGCGTTTTTGATTGTGTGCCGCCAGAGTTCAATCAGAGTTGTAATCCTAACTACGAGGAGCATACGATAAGTGTCCAGACATTTTTCGTATGGACACTTTTATTGATAGTACTCACATGAAACTCAAGTCCCCTTCGAAGTAATCTCCTCCGGCTGCAACGCACTTGTTGTATCATTCCAACAACTTCTGGAAGGCCCCATGGAAGTCCTCCTGTGTGAGCATGTCAATGACCTTCGTCACAGCCTCTTTCATCTCCTCAATTGTCTTATAACCATAGCCTCTGAGTTTAGCGAATAACCAAAAGTCACAGGGAGCAAGGTCTGCACTATTGGGAGGGTGAGGAACTGTCTTGATGCTCATCTTGCTCAAATAGTTTGTGACAAGGATGGAGTTGTGGACTGGTGCATTGTCCTGCTAGAAATGCCACTGATCTGATTTGAACAGTGCTGGCCTCTTCCGACGGAATCTCTTCCTGAACTCCCTTAAAACCCCAACATAGTAACCCTAACCCTAACCCATTGGCCAATAAAATCTGGTGTTCTGATTTCCTTACGCCTCCCACACCTCTCATCATTCCTCACAGACTCTCTGCCTTCCTTGAATCTCTTATGCCACTCAAAAACTGATGCTCTATTGATGCAAGATGGTCGAAAAGCAGTCTGAAGCATTCCATACGTTTCTATGGCATTTTTTCCAAGTTTAAAACAGAATTTTATTGCATATCGTTCTTCTAAAGTGACAGATTTCATTTTTGAAATTCCCCAGCTGTGACAATCAGGCTTTACTAGGGTGTATTCCAATTCCTTCTGTAGCTGCTGATTTGAACCTGAAATCATAAAAATTAGTCAGTCATTTATAGCAATAACATAGTGAATTCTCAAGAGTCTACGACAATTTTAAATGTCCATACGAAAAAAGTCTGGAAACTTATCGTATGCACTTCGTATTTCCAAAAGCGTTTTTTGGTGGGCATATAAACATGTAACCTGGACATCGTATCACTAAAAGCTGTCCTAGTTTGATTACTCTCCGTTTCTTCTGAATAAGTTGGACGGCAGGCTATCTATCCGTCTTGGAAAATGAAATCTCCAAAGATGCTCTGCAGATAAAAAGAGATATGATGGTTGGGTAAACATTCTGCAGAGAAACACTGGTGCCTGTCTTTCAAACGTTGTCAAAGGACCTTAGAATTCGCTTTATTCTCTTCAACAGAGGATTAGGACCACAACTTATCTGCAAAATGGGAAAATTCTGAGTGTGACACTAAACTGTATCCAGTGATGAGGCTTTAGTACTGGATCTCCTGGAAGAGTGTAGAACACCTTCATTGCAATTATTTCCAGATCCCCTATGGTTCAAATAGATCTATTTAAAAAATATAGGTATTCGATAGAAATACTTGAAACCATATCATTGTGTGCAAATGATTTGTATTAATTATAGATAGTGAAACTATAATTGCTTATTAAGGATTATTATTATCAGTTGAAGCCATAAAACTTTTAGCAAATTAGGTAGGAACATTTGAAACCATACAACTGTGTGCAAACAAATCATAATAATCAAATAAGAATAGTTACTTCAAATCATATAATTCTGTAATATTGGCGCAGCGGATAGAGGCGTTGAGTCTCTACGGTTCCAGGTGAGCATTGTCAGAAGATAGCAGTTTCAAATCCTACCCAAGCCGGCCAGATGTTTACTTGGTCAAAAAACGTGGTGCGATAGACAAC
>OY757906.1:77402758-77580258 GCA_963585895.1 Sepioteuthis lessoniana | reverse complement strand
GCTTCCCATTCATTTGTCATATCTCATCACCTTATCATCGAGTTTGTTTACCAAGCCTCTTTACACAAGCAGCATTTGTCACTAGGTCAATTTTTAAGTGGAGTAAAACGGGTTTGCATACAAAGTTTTCTTTCTTGACTAGTATCAAACCCAAGACTAAAGAACCTAATCTGCCTATTTACCGATAGCTCCCTCAATTTTTGCTTGTAAACATCTGCATTAACTCTGTGCACGTCACCATATTGATTGAGCTCTCTATAATCCATAACCAGGTGACTTTCTCTTTGTTTTTTTTTTTGTTGTTTTTTTTTGCTGCAGAACCCTTACAGAGATTAGGCCCTTACGAGGCTCAAGTTCTTCTTCGGGGTACGGAATCATTTAATTTATATATTTCCCAAGGTTACAGGCGCGTTGTGAAATGCAAGCAGCTTCGTCCAAGATTAGAACCCAAATACCAGATTCTATTTCCTAGGAGGATATCTGTTACACCTCGTGCGTCTCCTATCGCCACATCATCATAACCTTTCATTGATCAGTGGAAAGTTTAGGATTACTTAAGATTAATCTTAGAAATATCTATCTATCTATCTATCTATCTATCTTAGCTATGCATTGCCTTTCGGCGCTTTTTAACAGATGTCTTGGCCTTATATGTATTTATGAGTATGTTTTATGCCTATTTTTGTCAATGGTTAATAAAATGACATTTTCGATCAACGAAAGGAGTTAAATATTACAAGTGTGACCTTGTGTCGTACAATGAAGTTACTCGACACCTACGTCACGGGTAGGAGACCACATAAACCCAAATTCTAAGCAGATTAGTGCTAACTTTTCCATGCTGCACGACGTGTATGTGCCCAAAGGTTAAACTAAAGACGTCAACAGTAGGATTAACTACACAGATTCGGTGTTTCCAGTCGTGAAGGCTTATTTTGGACCGGACAGATTCGCTCAAACATAACTCAGGTTTTGAATTCAGAGTTTCTCCCTCTCTTCAAATTGTTGCAATACCAAACTTACAGAGCCTAGTATGCTCTACTATTAACCCATAACTGGCGGAAGGAACGAAGGATTCATGCCTTTCTTCAGGTAATTAGAGTGAAGTAAAACACAGACGTGTCCTGGATTTGAATGCAGGTCACCGTGTCCAATTCATTACGATGGGTACTTCCTATTTGACATTTAAACGCGACATCTGCTTTCTGTTTCAGGAACTACGTCACACAAACCCGTTAGATGATGTATATATTTGATCATAGAATAGAAATTTAGGCGGAAGCTGCCAAAAAACGATACTCGTTGATATAGGTATTTACTAAACTTAGAGCAGGCGCGCTTAATTTAGCGGTTATTTTCGTAATAAATAGAATAAGTAAACCAAGTTCAAATCCTGGATGAAACTGTTAGAATTTCACTTTGCACTAATGCCCTCAAGAAATCTATGAATCCATCTATTCCTTCCAGTTAGGGGCAAGTAGTAGGACAGACAAGATGTTTTATCTTGGAAAGGTTACTTGTGAGATCGAAGGAAAACTCTGAATTCAAACTAGCTCTAGTTAATTTTAAAAATTCACCTTGTGTATACTCTCAGTCTGTACTTATCTGATGTAATAGTTCCAAAACTTAGCTAAGTATGTTATGGGGACATATCCTAGCATACCCCAAAGATGGACTCGTCCAACGTAAACATATTCTCCGAGCTAGCTCGCTCGGGGAAGATAACATCGCGTCTCTTACGACACATTTGACAGACTGCAAGCCGAGAACGGCTAGTACTTCTTTTGTATGACTTCTTTTTTCTGCTTATACAATAACGTTCACCTATCACCCGTTGGTTGAGTTGTTCTTCAACCGGTCTTATCTATAGACCAGAACAGTATGACACAAGACCTGAATTTTATGGCGCCCAATAAAATAGAACACACTAAAATATCAAATAACTTCGATTCTTGATCGATGACCCAGGTTTTTGTTCTTGTACCAGACCAAGAAAATATTTTGAGTTTGTTTGTTCAAGTAAAAGGTGTGAGTAGATTTTCTTTGGTTCCTCTACAAGTAATGTATTTAAGAAAATATATATTATGCCTGCAGGAAGCAATCTACGTGTGTATTCAACATCTGATACTAACTATAAACACTCATTGAGTGCCCCTTCGTATGGCTTTGTGCCACATCTAAGCAAAAACCTGTTAAATTACTACCAAAAATGAATACTGTATTTTGTTCTCAGAGATATTTAGATAATGTCCGCTATAATTTGGCTTTATAGCGGGATGCTCACTGAGGATAGAAATCTTCAAGCTAAAAACTTAGATTGCATGGTGAACGTGCTAACTCTAGTGACACAATAGACGTCTACAACGATATACTTTGGTTTAGTTTTGGGGTCATTTTGCTTTTTATTAATGGCATATAAACCTTCGTGGGTTATTAAATATTAAAGCCATCCTCGGGGAAAAACAACAGGGATACTACTTAATCTATATATGGAGTTTCATACAGGCCAAAAATGAACCCAGTTGCACGATTGACGTTCGAACACTCTTAATTCGATGCTGCTGTCGAGCACCTTTGGCCATGACGCCACAAGGAATCCCTATATACCTTTAAGAATATTTAAATAAGATTACTAAAATTTTGGTGAAGTTTGTATGTATACATCCATAAAGTAAAAGTAAAGTTGGCGATCTTAGTCAAGGGTGACCCAAAGGCTCCTTTTTCGATAGCTACTACACCAAGGTGTAGGGGAGAGCGCTACTCCATTCCCTGGATTGCTCCCCTTTACCCTTACCTTATAGTGCTGAGTGCTAAGCAAAGCGGAATCAAGTACTATTTTTTTAGTCTTTGGTATGACTCGACTTGGGATTGAACGCTGGTCTCCCGGATCGTTGGCGAACACTCTACTCATTAGAACGAAAACAGCATGATTTCTATTTGAGTGACCCTCTAACAGTTAACTTTTATATCAGAGAATAAATTAGCAAAAGCATTATTTTGAGTGCTCTATTTATTCAACCAATTTCTTGATATAACGAAGATAATTATTTCATGGTTGTTATAATTTATTTCTTCCAAAATAAAATGCATCAATATCTTCATGGACTGGTGTTACAACGTGAAACTATCAGATTAACAGGCTGTCTTATATATATATATATATATATATATATATATATATATATATATATATATATATATATATATATATATATATATATATATATATATATATATATATATATATATATAAACGCAATATTTTCAACAGTAAAATGAAATAAAACAAGGTTAAAACTCATGATCTTTAGTTTTCCGCAGGTGATCTACTGTCTAGCTAGTATTAAGATGTATTTTATTTTATTCTACAGTTGAAAACGTCGCGATATAGCTCTGCATTTTCATGTATCGAATACGGTATTTTATTAGAATAAAACATTTTTTGCTGTAATTTACCCCCCCCCATATATATATATATATATATATATATATATATGTATTCCGAGTACTCGTTATCATTGATAGAGAGAACATATTTAACTTAGGATAACGTAAACATAGAGTCAACGGTGCTTTGTAACAGTCAGTTTCTTACGTATGAGTTCATCAGTCTTGGTAACACTGTTGCAACTCCGTCAATTTTTGCTCTCAAACCTCCGCATTAACTGTGTTGCACGTCAACGTATTGCTTAAGCTCATGATAATCAATTACCAAGCGGACCTTCTCCTTTTTTTTTTCTTGCAGTACAACCATTAGAGAGATCAGGCCTTATAGGGCCCAAGTTTTTCTTCTCATTACGGAAGTAGCCAGCCGTTGTCTACCCAGGTTCGTAACTCGTGAGCTGTTTTAAAGCCAGCAACTCAGATGTCTGGTTCCTTAGCGGAATGGTGTTTGGTCACCGGGTCACTCCCAAGACACAGCCCAGATTTTCCTTTTCTGGTGATATTCCGCACGTAAGTCAGGCTCGTTGATAGTGATGGCAGCGCACGAAGGTCGATCAAGTTAAAGAAAGTTCACAGTCCCATTGCCGGCCTTATGTACTCCTCCTAATTTCAAATCCAAGCAGATCGAAATCCTGCAAACCTCAACATCGATAGGACCGTTGATGCTTACGTCAAGTTGAACAAGTCCGACTCCATAGCACCTATGGGACTTACACCAACAGTGTACTCATTCATATCCTCCTATTCCAAGAATGACAACGCGTAAGTATCAAGCTGACTTCCTACGAAGTCAAAATTTGACACAAGGTCATTTTATTGATGGGTACGAACGATCAAAACATGCATGGGGGTAACAAAAAATGCTTAATCCCGTCTGCATTTCCCATATTGGGGTGTCTCAAGCGTTTAGAGATAAACTCAAGTTCTGCAAAGCAGATATTGCGTCGGGGGAAGGGCCTCTGGGACAAGGCGATCAGCAAAACAACACCCACCTTGTCCGAAGGCAAGGTAGTCCCCGCAAAACCAAGTCAAGTGAAAGCCTGTGGGATTGATGCATTCTGTTTACAAGTGAATGTGAATAAAGCCGAACTCTTAATTCCATTGGTGGGTACGAAAATTATTTGTAATGCCTGTTTCATTTGAAACTCAGAGAACAAACTGGTGCTAAGGCCTATTTCCCTGGATCGTTTCCCGGACAAATGCGGCACATGTGACCAACTGCTTTATATTTCATGAATAACTACATCTCAAACAATTTTCTGTAAAAGGTTAATTTTCTTCTAAACCAATGATACCAGGATTTTATTATTTTCAGTTGACATTATAAGATCAAAACGGATATTATTCGTTATTATTCATGTTCAAACTCTGCAGAATTTGAATTATGTCGTAAAAGATAAAACTATAAAACCTCAGTAGAAAAAAGAAATATCTATAAATATTTTCATGAGAAGTGTAGTTATTTGGAGATTTCAACAAATTTTCGTTGCAAATTTTTAACGCGGTAGAGTTTATTAATAAATAATATCTAATTACATCCGTTTTGATTGAATCATGTTTAACTAGAAATAAGAAAATACCGGTGTCTTTGTTCTAAAAGAAAATTAACTTTTAATTTATTACAAAAATGGTAGGGTTTTTCTTATTCCTGAGGGATAATGTATTTCAGTGAAAGTCACATAAATAATACATAATTACCTATATCCAGCTATACTTGTATGTTCTAAGATTCATATTTGCATTCGAATTTAGATTAAAAAAAAAAAAACTCCTACGATACATTGTTGGAGAGATTTTGAATTGTAATGTTATTTAGAACTTCTTTTCTTTTATCTCCATATTTTTTATTTATTTATTTTTGAACATGAATTAATGATTTCAACTATTTTTCTAAATGAATTATCCTTAGTTAAAGCTTGTGAAAGCGTGGAAAATTTCGGATATCTTTTGTTCCTTCAAAGAGCAGACGACATTGTAGAATATAAACAGCTAATGCATATTACATTACGGAGTGGTTAATTTCATTAATGTTTTAATAATTACGCTCGATTCGTCAGATACCAGTTTCTCTTTCTCTCATGTCTCTCTCTGTGTCTCTCTGTCTCTATCTCTCTCTCTTAAGCAATCATTTATTTTTTCTCACTGTGACTATATTGCTTTACCTATGTGTATATCTGAATGTGTTGTATGTCAGTATGTGTATTATTACAGTCAACGAAGCACACACACACACACACACACACACACACACATATATATATATATATATATATATATATATATATATATATATATATATGTGCGTGTGTGTGTGACTTTGAGTTACTAAGTTGCCCTGTATTTTATTTTAAAAAACAGAAAAATAGGTTACCCTGATAGAATTAGAGTACTATAAGAGAACAAACCTGTAATAGTTAAATATATACATAACAATTACAGGTTTGTACTCTTAGGGTATTCCAGTTTTATATGAATACCCTATTTTTCTGATTTAGTAAATTTTTCTAAATATTAAAGTTATCTAAATATTATCAGTAAAAATCATCATTATTTTCTTCTTTTATTCAAAAAATGTAGTTACTCAGGAAAACTTATGAACTCAAAAACACACACACACACACACACACACACACACACACACACACACACACACACACACACACACACACACACACACACACACACGTATATATATATATATATATATATATATATATATATATATATATATATATATATATATCCAGTGTGTGTGTGTGTGTGTGTGTTTGTGTGCTTAATTCCGTGTTTAGATATTGCCCAGCAGGGCTGAATAAGACGTAAAAAAAATCTCAGCTCTTTATGATTTTTTTATAATGACTAAAGCTACAATAAGTTCATTGAAATTAACACTTTTACCTATCATTCGATTGATCTATAAATATATACTTTTAGTTGTTTTATTGTTTGGCTGGTTGCTATTTAACGGCATATCGACCCTTGGGGGTTATTCAATGCTTAATCCTTTTGTATTTTTTTTGTATTTTTTTGCAAATAGTTTTGTTGGTTAGTCAACCAATTTTATTCAACGGCATTTCAAACTTCGCGAGTTATATAATGGTAGTGTTTTTTACAACTTAGTGAATAGTTTGAATTGTTGGAGCGTTGGGCAGAAGGTATATATATATATATATATATATATATATATATATATATATATATATATATATATATATATATATATAATAGAAGATCTCATACGTTCAATAAGGTGTTTTGATAAAAAAGTTATCTTTTGTTATAAAATCTAGAATATTTTCTGCTCTGGTTGTTGAGAGATTTTGAATATTTAGCGTTTTGTTATAGGATTTTTAAAGTCCTAATTCAGTATGTAACAAGTGTGGATACACATGAATAATGATAACAGTAGTAAAAAATTTATAGTAATAAAGTGTATTATTGGAAAAGAGATAAATGAAAAAAATGATGGTGATTTCAAATGATACTATTTAGATAAATTTGATATTTGAATAAATGCATTAAACGTTTTAATGAATTAAATATTTGAATAAATTTAACTTGCATTTATTTCTATGTCCTCTCTGGTAAAACGTACTTCAGAACGGCATACCCTAACATCTATGTATATATTTTCTCTGTCTCTCTGTCACTGTCTGTCTGTCTGTCTCTCTCTCTCTCTCTTTATATATATATATATATATATATATATATATATATGTGTGTGTGGGGGGGTGTTTGTAGATATGTGTAGAAAATAGATCTATCTGTATGCGTGTGCGTGTGCGCGCGCGTGTGGGTGTGGGTGTGTGTGTGTGTGTGTGAACGAATGTGCATGAGTTTTGATGGATATACAAATATATGTATTTTTTATGTAAACGTCGAATTAAAAGCAAAAGAATTAATTATATATTCATGTATCTACTTCCTTCTTTCTTTCGCTCGTTCACACACTCTTTCTTTAACACTGTTTCCCTTCTCCCCCTCATATGTACTTGGGTGACCGGACAATTTTATGACAAAAGAATTTCGAGAGATCAAGGTGTTAGTGAATAGTTTTTTAATTGAAAAAAAATGTGGGAGACATCTGAAATCTGAGAAATTTTTACCTCTTGCTCTATTACCCGGAGACTGTCCCAACTGATTAGACAATGGTAAGATCCCATATACATATATATATATATATATATATATATATATATATATATATATATATATATATATATATATATATATATATATATATATATATATATATATATATATATATATATATATATATATATATATATATATATTGCCTTCCCTCCTTATCTTATATTCTAAAATCTGTTGGTATAAGAATATTTTTTGTTAGGGAATATAAATATTCAGTTATATATGCATTTCCTGTATGCGTTTACATCCACACAATTTTCTTTATCTTCTCAGCTGTGTGGGCGATTTTTTTTATCGTTTTTATCTTTTTTCATAACACATTCTATTAACCCGAAAAGATACTATTCTTTTCTTTTTACGTGATTTCCATAAAACGGATCGCTTATCATATTTTTTTCCGATTTCCCCGGAAGAAGCTTGATGAACCAATCAAAATATATAGTTTTGACTTTAGACCAGATATAGCCAGCCTTTTTGGAGTATCGGGTCGAATGAAACATGCCTCATTATCAGGTGGACCACACTACTATAAATATCTAAGGTAATTTTACGTTGAATGTATCTTAAACATTTTCCCTACAGAAGATCATATGCGTATGCATCTGCCTTAAAAGTAGTTTTTTTCTCTTGGGTAAAAAGATATTTTCTATAAAACATTGAAGCAGGCTATTTAAAAAGCACCGCGGGGCAGTTTATCCATAACTACTCTAGACCTAGGAAATATTTTGAAAAAAAAAATGAATTTGAAACTAGTTTTATTACAAAATCACCCACTTAGAGTATAAAACTATCAACAATTCCTTTTTAGGTTTTCGGGGAAACATCAGTTGGTGGTTTTGATATTTTGCGCAACTTACAAACGTGAAGAGTATTTTATTCAAATGCAGGTGAACAGATGTTACATTTGTTTACAACCCAACCAAGATTGTCTCTTGCCTTGGTTACCAACCTTGTAGAAAGGTCTTAGATCATACCAAGTATATTACCTGCTGAGGGGATAAGACCCCCCTCAAAGGGGGAGTCTTGTGTGTGACAATGAATTGTGTCTTATGGTTAAGCTTCAATTCTGAAACTTCGAGGAGTGTAAAGTAACCCTTATTAGAAATAACTTCACTCCGAAGTTGGTAGTACTTGTTACGGTCACATCTTTTGGTTATATAGATCAGTTTGAAAATTATTATTATTACAGAATAAGACATAAAATCGTATTACAACGTGCAAAAAATGATATAAAATAGAATTATTAATATTAAGAAGACTTCAAACTTACGGATTATTATTAGTTACTTGGTTTGGTTTGATTTACTTAATGATAAATCCAGGATAATAATTAACCCATAGTCAGGGGAAAAGGAGTTTCTAAACTTTCCCAAAGTTATTCGTCCGAAGATGAATGTAATAACGCGACAAGAGTTTGAAATCACTTCGAGGCTGCCGTCTAGCACCTTAAAACCTCAACATAGTGACCCTAACCCTAACCCTAAGCCTTTGGCCAATCAACTCTGATATATTGACTTCCTTCCTCCTCCCACACCTATCATCATCCTTCATATATTGCCTGCCTTCCTTGAATCTCTTATGCCACTCAAAAACTGATGGTCGATTCATGCAAGATGGTCGAAAACCAGTCTGAAGCATTCCATTCTTTTCTGTGGCATTTTTTCCAAGATTCAAACACAATTTTATTGCATATCGTTCTTCTAAAGTGTCAGATTGCATTTTTGAAATTCACCAGCTGTGACAATCAGGTTTTATAGGGTGTATTCCAATTCCTGCTGTAGCTGTTCATTTGAAGCTGAAATCATAAAAATTGGTCAGTCATCTCAAAAGATGTATAGTAATAACATACTGAATTTTCAAGAGCCTACGGCAATTTTAAATGACTCTACAAAAAAGTCTGGAAACTTATAGAATGCACCACTTATATAATTGCTTGCAAATTATTTGTCTTACTTAAGTATTCTTGAAATATATAACTATCGACTAACAATACCAATTAGATTCCCATCGATGGGTTAAATAAATCTCTTTGAAATTATTGATACTATTTATGAAAACTTGATCACTTATTACTCTGTGCAAATTATTTGTATTAAGAATAGTTTCTTGAAACCATAAATGTATACTAAATGTATACTGTTATTAGTTATTTGAAAACTCATGACTGTATTCAATAAAATGATTATTATTAAATAGAATTATTAC
This sequence comes from Sepioteuthis lessoniana, assembly GCA_963585895.1. Classification (NCBI taxonomy): domain Eukaryota; kingdom Metazoa; phylum Mollusca; class Cephalopoda; order Myopsida; family Loliginidae; genus Sepioteuthis; species Sepioteuthis lessoniana. The sequence goes on along the minus strand of OY757906.1, from coordinate 77,570,454 downwards.
TTCTTGATAAGAAGAGTTAAAAAACTAACTGTAAGCAAGTTATAGACATTAGGATTAGTTACTTAAAGCTATAATTGTTTACTAAGGATTACTATAAGTTACTTGGAATCATATAACTGGACAAACAAATGACTATTACAAAATTGACTCCTAATTGAAAATACAATGTAATGTTACATGTCAGGGAAAATAATGAAATTGAATATTCATTAATTTTTAAGGGTTTTCAAGGATATCTAAGATCTTTGAAGGAACCCAAAGAAATTTTCAATACGCCACGCTGAGCAAATATGACAGTAAACTGTTGTAAGTAAAGTTGGCGACCGTAGTCGAAGGTGACCCGAAGGCTCCCTTTATGATAGCTACCACACCAAGGTGTGTGGGAGGGCACTATACATTTCCCAAGATTGCCTCAATTTACCCTTGATTCGTACCTTGTAATGCTGAGTGTTAAGCAAGGAGGCATCAAGTACCAATTTTTTTGTCTTTGGTATGACTTGACCAGGGATTGAACCCAGATTTCCCGGGCCACTGACGAACACTCTACTCATTAGATTAATGTCTGGTATAAACTGTAGTAAATAAATAAAAATAAATGAAACGTCCTTTAAATGCAAAAAAAATTCTACTACACACATCAAAAATCAAATCAGTACCCTTAGTGCATATTCAGTTAAGGGTTTGTTTATCTTATTTCGTAGTAAATAAACTAACGACATATAAGACGCAAAATATTTTTCTTTTGATAGTTGAACATTCTGGCTTCATAGAATATTCCTTAAGTAAACTAGATTGAATTATATTATTAATGGTATGATTTTTCCAAGAAAAATTTGGAATAACCAAATGTTAAGGAATTCATTGATAAAAAAATTCATTACCCTTTCTAACTGCCTTAATTCTTTCAGATATTTTGATTTCACTAATTTAAAGCCATATTATTTATCAAAATAGCTCCAATCACTTATCTGTCATTACTTTATTCATGGTTAAATAAGAAAAAGGTTTTTATTCAATGATTTTTGTCAGGTGTATTAATCTTTAAAAAAAGCGATTTTAGGTCTTTTATTTTTGATAACATCTGACCATCGGTATTTAGATGGATAAATATTTCTAATGAATACTTATCCTAAACTTTAATAAAAGCAACTGTAGTTCCTTTTTTTTAAATAATGACCACCTTATAACCTGGATGTTATAGGTAGTAAGTCCTGTTAATTAGATCAAGGCAAGTTCTTTTCCTGATGCACTAACTACAGAAATGGCTGTCACAAGTTATTTTGCAAGTAATACAATCAGAGGAAAAAGATGGTTATTATGCCCTATAAAGTAAGTATAATTTATGAGAAAACTAATTGTTTCCAAAAAAAAAATAACGAGGTGAAGCACATTATTAATGTCAGTCAGCAGTTCTTTTCTTAATCTATAGCATACACAATAACAACTGTTATTCTGGAAAATGGTGAGTACTCCTTCATTGCCATTACTCCCTGGTCTACTTTTAGCTGAATTGTTAGTAGATTTTATGATCCGTAACTGTGAAGAAAAACCTCTTAAGAAGCAACACAAAAAATGTAAATATAAACATACAATAAACGCAGTTTCTTAACCTCTAGGCATAAAATAACCCAACACAAACTGCCATGCCTTTGAAATTAATCAATCGGTTATAAAAATTTCCACCGGGAAAATACTCGTTATTGTAAAAACGTAACATAATTACAACTAGAATGATAAACTAATAAATTGCTAATCGCTTTCAGAATAATTTTTTAACTCATGGCAGTTGAAATATTCAGTATTCAATGCCCTTTGATCTAGTCCATACAAAGGCAGATCAGTTCTAAAACAGTCGGTCGTAGGTGTGAGGATCGTGACTTTGAACGAGTGTTTTAAAGTATTTCCTTTACCATTTTTCAGAGCGACACGTCTTCGAGATTGTTTAAAAATGATCATTATTTTTTAATCCTTTCGTGGATATGAGAAAAATATATAGTTAAAAATCTCATAATTTAAAGAACAATAAAAACAGAAAAACTGAAGGGTTCGACGAATTATGAAATGTAGGAGACAAATAATTTTATAACAGTCTATTGGTTTACTTTGGTTCGGTTTGTTTTATGACATATTAACTATTGTAGGTTATTTAATACCAAATACATTTTCATACATATAAACAGTTCTTTTTCAAGCAATTCAGTTTAGCATAAGTACACTGTTTAGTTCTATTTGACCCATAGATAGAACCCTATCAGGTGCGATCACTCAAGTTTAGAATAGACCTGGGAGCGATGGCATTGAAGGGGTACTCTGCATTCCCCAAAGCTCCAACATTCTTGAAGCCTCACCATCAGATTGTTTAGTGTCATATATCGAGGATACTCGTTGGGAGATTCTTAACCCTCTGCAGAGATGCAGTCGGTGTATTCTTCAGCCCCAGCCGACTGGACCATACAGGTCACTCGTTGTGGGAGTCTTACACCCCTGCAGAGATGCAGTCAATGTATTCTGCAGCTCCAGCTGACTGGGTCAGATAACAAACCACTCGTATGATAATGCAATGCTTTATGCAAAATAAACACAATACAGAAATGAAGAAAATCTGCATCTTGCTCTTCCCGAAGAACAATGACATTAAAATCACTAAAAACTGCAGAGACATAAATCTTATTACAACAGCTCCTAAGGTTTATAATTCCCTTCTTCTCAATTATATCCACCAGATGTTGAGAACATTCTGATAGAAAATCTGATTTTCTCAGATTTTCTCAGATTCAGTCTATTTCTCGTCCGCAAAAAATATCTAAGCAACACTCTTGTTTGTAGATTTCTCCAAAGCTTTACATTCCATACACAGAGAAAAGATGGAACAAATTCTTTTAGCGCAAGGTCTTCTCAAAGAAACTCTTACCACTATAATGATGCTTTAAAAGACACGAAAGCAATGGTTCGTTCACCCGATGATGAAACCAACTCCTTTTGTATTTTCACTGGAATCTTGTAAGGAGATATATTAACACCATATATATCTTGATTAACCACCGCAAACGTTAATAGGTCTAACGAAAGAAAATGATTTACTACTTAATTCAAGAATCTGACGATATCCTGCAGAAAATAGTACTGTTACAGGCTTCGTTCATGTACTTCTTTCAAAAACACCAAAGATTAATCAGAGTTTGTGTTTCAATCAAGGTGGAACCATCTCTTCTTTAAATGGCGCATCCGTGAAATTAGTTGACCAGCTTATATGCCTCGGTAGCTCTATCACATCTACTGTAAAGAATATCAACATATGGTTAAGTAAAGCCAGTACCACTATCAACAGTTTACTGCCTATGTGGAAATCTGATATCTCTGATAAAAAGGAAATTCTTCTAAGTCGTACCCGTGTCAGTAGTACTATAGGGTTGCACGACGTGGACGAAACGCTTGAAGAAAAAACTACATGGAATCTACACAAGTATACTAAGTGCACTTTTGAACCAATCTTTGCTGCAGCGCCCTACAAAATAGCACTTGTACAGTCCCTCCCATCTCACCAAGCATCCAAGCAAGACATGCTGGGCTCCGCTGAAGAAAGTAGGAAAGAACTTATAAACGACGATCACTTATGCTCTCTTACCCATAGAAACACCAGTGTTGGTCGACTAGCAGAGATTTACATGGATCATCTCTATAAATACACTGAATGCTGTCTAGAGAAGCTGTTAGAAGCAATGGATGATAGGGACGGATAGTAAGAGATAGCGTCAGAGGAATCCGTGTTGTAGGCACGTCTTGATGATGATGATGATGATGATGATGATGATGATGAACACTATTTCAATTAGAATCCTTCTGCTTAATAATTTCCGGCTAATTTTTTAAATTATGATAATTTAAAATGCGCAAAGAAGCATTTGCAAGGCTGAATTAAGAAATTTACAATAAACAGCAATTCTTAACAAATCTTAGTAGAATTGACTTAGTGAGAGAAAATAATTACTGAATAATAAAAAAAAAGGTGACGTTAATCAAAATTAGGGAAATAATAAAGACTATTACAATAAGAGCAGCGTGAAGATAATAGTGATATAATTTTTGGGTGCTTGAATAAATCAATATTTATATAATCTAATAAGAATAAAAGAGAGAAGGGGAGGTTCTCTCTTTTTTTTTTTTTTTTTTTTTTTTTTTTAGTGAGGGTAGGGAGTTAATAAAAACAAAAAATGGATGAACGGAACTTCTTCAAGCGCAGCTATCGGTTTGTGCTGCACATAAAACTGTTGCTTTTCGCCGAACATATCGACTTGAATTTCGGCGCCACTTTTTAGCGTCCTCGCATTTCGCATAATCATATTATGAACACATTTTCTTTGCTTTGTTTTGTTTTGTTTCTCGATTTCCTTTTTGTGTAGTTTCTGCTTTTCTTTATTTCTATTTTCATCTTTTTGGTGGGATCTCACCTTCCTTCGTGGTATTTGTATATTTAATGAAACAAATGTGTAATGTGCTCTTCGACAGTCTGTAAAATGTTGTCGAATCACTCTTTTTACATTTGTAGCCGTTGTATTCTTCTTTCGAAATTTCATCGTAAATCTTTAATTTATATCTTTTTTATAATCTTAACTATTTATTTTCTCTTTCATTTTCTTTTGAGTTTTTTTTTTCCTTTCATTTTTATCGTTATCTGTTTTTGTTTTGTTTACATTACAAGAATTTTTATTCTTATTAGGTTTGGTATCACATTTTCGTGTTTATTTTCAGACATTGCCGCTAATCTGGTGTGGATTATTCAAATTATTTGCTTGATTCTTCCCCAATGCCGTCTGACTAACTGCAAAGTGAATTAAAAATTAATCAAAGTTAAAAGAATACAAAGTCGCTTTGTTTCCAGAAGAGAACGTTCAGTGGAAAAAATAATGGTTTGCCTTTTTCTTGATTCACAACAAATACGCAATAGACTAAAAATGACCAATAAACAACCAAGTGGACATTTTTCCAAGCACCTTACTAAGATGAAAGGGTTAACCAACTTGCTCCACTGAAGTATTAGTGATGAGAAGTAAGTTCGATCTTACTTGCGGCTTTCTACCAAATCTAAAGTGCCCTTTTTTAAGGATATCACGTCTTCGCGTATTGGTCTGCAAGATAAACTATTTGACTATTGTTAACAGTCAATTTTCATGACTTATCTGTAAACGAACTCACAAAGGCTAAGAAGAACAATATACAAAGGAATAAATATAGTACTGAAATTTGTTTGTTTGTTTGGGTTCATGGCATGTCAACCTTTGTAGTTTATTTAATGCCAAATCAATTTTTATAAAAATAAATATTTTATTTCAAACAATTCAGTTTAACATAAGTACACAGATTAATTGTCAAAAGCATTTCCATTTCAAGCTATTCAGTTTAGTCAAACAGTTCTAATTTAAACAATTCAGTTTAATATAAATATAGTTTTGTTTACACACAGTTACACGTCGAAACAGTTCTATTCCAAACAATTGATTTTAGCCTAAGTACAATTCCAATATTAAAACAGTTCTATTTCAAGCAATTCAGTTTAGCTTAAGTACTCATTTTAAATGTCATAACAGTTCTATTTCAAACAATTCAGTTTAGCATAAATACGTAATTTAGTTCTATTCGACCCATAGATAGGACCCTATAAGGTGGATCCACTCTGGGCCAAGGTGGACCTGGGAGCGATGGCAATGAAAGGGTACTCTGCATCTCCCAAAGCTGCAGCATAATTGGAACATCAAAATCAGATTGTTTAGTGTCATATATGTGGCACTCGTTGGTGGGGGTCTTACCCCTCTGCAGGGATGCAGTCGGTGTATTCTACAGCCCCAGCCGACTGAAATAAAAATGGAGAAGAGCAAATGAAGAAAAAAGAAGTGATATGAACAGCAAATGATGAGAAATTAACGAATAATGGAAAAAGTAATTAAAAGGAAATGAATAAATTTTATGAAAGCAAACGAAGAGAAATGAATAAATGAGATAAAGAGAAAATGAAAAGAAATAAAGAACAAATATGAAAAGCAATAAAGGTAAATGAAGAAACGATATAAAATCAAATGAAGTGAAAAGAAAAAAAAACGACATGAAAAGCAATTGAAGAGAAATGAAGAAATGACATAAGAAACACTTAAGAGAAATGAAAAAACGATATAAAATCAAATAAAGTGAAAAGAAAAAAAACGGCATGAAAAGCAATTGAAGAGAAATGAAGAAATAACATAAGAAACACTTAAGAGAAATGGAGAAACGATATAAAATCAAATGAAGTGAAAAGAAAAAAAAACGACATGAAAAGCAATTGAAGAGAAATGAAGAAATGACATAAGAAACAGTTAAGAGAAATGAAGAAACGATATAAAATCAAATAAAGTGAAAAGAAAAAAAACGTCAAGAAATGTAATTGAAGAGAAATGAAGAAATGACATAAAAGCAAATGATCAGAAATGAAGAAATGACATCGAGAGAATGTGAATAGAGGTAAAAAAAATGATTAGAAGTCAAAAGTAGAACAATAAAAATTGAGAAACATAAGAAAATCGGAATAAATAAAAATCATACAACTTCTTTAGCACAGTTTTAAATGGCACAACGTTACAATCTGTTTATTTGATGGTCACTTGTTAAACTAATGACATTATTTTTCTTGTTTTCCTTATTTAGCTAAGAATCACTGACATGGTTTAATTGTTGGCACGCTCGTCCAGCAGACCATTGTAAATAAGTTCGTGAGTGTTTATACTTTTAGCGTTGTGCACAGCTAGATTAGTTAAATACCAAAAGAAGATAAGTTAAATTAGCAAGATTAGTTAAATAACAAAAGAAGAAATTTACTAAATTTCTTCTTTTGTTATTTAACTCATCTAGCCAGAACGCCACTGGGGCAACCCCTGCTTAATATATCGTAGCTGACATTTTTTACTGAATACATGTTGCATAAGTACATGAATTTAAGCTAAAAATAACATTCTGAAATAAGTCGTTGTTGATTTTCTAATTTCAAATTTGGGGAATTGATAACTCAAATCGTAATTTACAATGAAAAGGGTTTATTTTAAGTGATAACAGAGGTATATTGCTTGCTAGTCTCGCTAAAAAAGCGGCTTATTTATCTGACAACACCACATATCAGAATATGGCACAAGGCCGTTTTATAGTGGGGCTCACAGAAGTCGAAACCCATGTGAGGCAGGAGGGAAAATTCTTGAGCGTGTCATTACCCACCATATAGGGCGCCTCATGCAACACGCAATGAAATTAGTCTTGCAAAGCAGGTAAAGCATGGTAAAGCATGGGGGACGGCCCCCAGAGGCTAAGCGATTTCAGCTACCTTCTCTTTGATGTTGGGCCTTCTTGTCCCCCTCGCTTGGGAAGCGGATTATTTAACCAACAATACACTTTGATGACATATGGTACAAGGCCGTTATAGAGTGGGAGCCTCACACACGTAAAAACAGATGCACGGCACAGACAAAAATTCTTGGTCCCTTCGGCATCCCCCTAATGAGGCACCTTATACACTAAGCCATAAACTTGCTCCTGCAAAGCAAGTATAGCCTTGGGGGTCGGCCCCCTGAGGCCAAGCGTGTGTTGATCCCAGCCTCCAGATACGAATACTAGGCAGCCCCGCCAGCTACCCAACACTCAAATCAGGCGGCTTCAATCGAGTTCATGCAGCCCTCACTAGGAAGGCGTGTCTTCCAACCGCCCTCGCTAGGAAAAGCGGATCGTCCGGCTAACACAATCAATGCTCATATTAAGATAAATAGTCCATTCTGTACAAAGGGCCATCATCTCTTCTCTACAACAACAACAAAAGTAAATATAAACTTTAAAAAATTGAATTAATGATTTGTTTTAGGGAAGTAAGAAGCTAATTTTCATTGATAAATATAAGTAATTATTTCTAGAAAGAATGAGTGAAATTTTTAGATTGATAGTTTGATTGACTATAAGGCAAACGTTACTAGTGCACAACATGGCCATGTTTGATCATAATGCTGTCACATCTAAGAATAAAGATTATAACTATCAACAAAACAATCTCTAATTTAAAGAATGGTTTATTTAAAGACAAGAATATTTCAAATAGATAATGAAATAGTCATTAATTATAAAGATATGTCAACCTGCCTAGGGTTATTTTATACCTACAGGTTAGTGAATTGCGTACATTGTACGTTTCTTTTTGCATTTTTTTTTGTTTTGTTGTTTATAATAAGTTATTTTTGCACACTCCTATCGAATACTATGGAGGTGTCATGGTGTAATGGTTAAAGCACTGGGCTGTAGAGTCGTAGTAAATGAGTTCGAACTCCAGTCGCTCTATTACACTCACTTTCAGATAAATACCCTTAGGAAAGCTATGAACCCTCTTATCTTCCCAGTTATGGGTTAAATAGTGACCACTACTATTCTTCTTGAAAGATGGTTTTGGCATTAAATAACCTAAACCTAACCAAATCTTATAATTTTTACAGAGGTCTATTTAACCCATAGATGGGACTCTAACGGGTACAATCGAACAGGGTTGAAGTGGATCGGCGAGTAATTGCAATGAAGGGTAACTCCTGATTCCCTATATCTCCAGAACTAGAGCCTCACTATCAGACGCAGTTTCGTGTTAATACCCAGGACACCCCTTTGGGTGCGGGGTTTACCCCTCTGCAGGTGATACACAATCAGCGTATTCTAAGCACTGCCATGACTGAATCTTTAAAAAAGAAAATTCCAACCTTAATCTAAATTGATAGTACTTTTTCTGGGCAATTATTAAAATTCAGTTAGTTTCAGAACAAAATTAAAATGAAAAAAAAAAACAAAGCAATTAGCTTGAATGATATAAATCAAGTAAAAATACGTTCGTCTACAATTAACTGTCATCATTTGAGTGACGATGTATGTACGTAAACTCCCGACTGCGTTTAACGACTGATCTATGGAAAACCAATATATTTTAACAACTTCATATAAAACACATCATTGTTACAAAGATATGTGTTAATAGAAGCTGACTATTAATGTCAAAGGCTTTCTGATCTTTCAATAGAAACTCGTCAATTTCTATTTTGTTGAAAGAATAAATAAATAAACAACTCTTTCAAAAAAGATCTTGCATGACTTGCCGCTATTACATGTAAAAACCAGTTTTATTTTTCGTGTAAATTAACTCAAAATTTAAATCCTGTTATTTTTAGTTACATTGTACTAGTCTTCTCAATTTTTAAGGGCAGGATCTGGATGTCATTTGATGTGTGTAATTTCGGTGATTGTTCAGAAAATTTACGCTTAAGCCCAGCTGATAACATGCAGCTGTTAAAAATGACATCATTTCCGGTTTCAAGATGGCCGTTCACGTTGGGTTTTAATACTTCATTCTGGAAACTCACATCCAAGGTAGGGCTATTCAGATTGTGTAAACATTTTGTATTACCTATTGAATGACAAATCAACTTTGTTTCCTTGAAAGTAGTTCACTTGAGAAACCACACTATGGCAAAGATTTTGCTTCCACTGCTTGAAACAGATCTAGAAGTCTTCAATCGATACTGATTGGATTACTTCGTCACGACCTTTCCATATTCTTAACAGTTCCCAAATGATAACCACAGACCTAGATTTTGATTGGGAGAAAGAGGAAATTGCCTTAAGTATTCCGATCTGAGGAATAAGGTGGAAGTAGTTGCACAGGAATATTCTTCTTGATCCAAAATTTGTTCCAAGTGAGTGTCTCAGAAAAATACCATGAATCTTTTAAAAGTTTGGCAACCCTCACTAAAAATCATCGGATCATTGTTTTCCAACATTAAATGGTTCTCAGATCTGTTGAGAATCTTTATTTTTAGAATATTTTCCTAAATTCGTGTCCTGGATATGACACTAAACAATCTGATGGTGAGGTTCTAGTGATGCTAGAGCTTTGGGGAATGCGGAGCATCCCTTTATTCCCTTTGCACCCAGGTCCACTCTGTCCCGGCATGGTAGCACCTAATAGGGCCCTACCTATGGGTTAAATAGAACCAACGGCATACTTATGCTAAACTGAATTGTTTGACTAAATTGAATAGCTTGAAATAGAAATGTTTTTGATAATTAAACCGTACTTATATCTCGAGTCCGTGCTTATGCTAAACTGAATTTTTTGAAATGAAACTGTTTTTTGACATTGAAACTGTATTTAGACTAAACTAATTTGTTTAATATAGAACTGTTTTGACATTTAACCGTGTAAACAAAATCTATACTTACACTAAACTGAATTAACAGAATTAGTACTGTTTGAATAAATTGAATAGTTTGAAATAGAAATGTTTTTGACAATTAAACTGTGTACGCATGCTGAACTGAATTGTTTGAAATAGAATCGATTTTTTAGATAAAAATAGATTCGGCGTTAAATAACCTGCATAGGTTGATATGCCTTACAACCCAACCAACCTAAATTTGTGAGATAACTAGTCGACAAGAGCAGTGTTCACTTGCCACTGTCTATCACACTTTTAAAACTGCCTTGTTCCATCTAAAAACCAATCCCCAGGATAGAACTTTATCACCATATGCCTGTGTGAACTTGTTAAAGCCTCCTACACATTTGCCTGAAGTTTGGCAAATGATTACCCCGGGTGGTCAAGGTGACCTGTAATACTTTTAGATATACAAACACATACGCATACACATGCACACACATATACGTACATACATATATGCTCTTACACACACAACTACATGCATATACATACATGCACGCATACATATGTATATGCTAAGAAAAACACGCGCACACATATGCATACACACATATGCATACACACATATGCAAGTTTGCCCAGTCAGCTAGGGCTGTAGAATATACCGACTGCTTCTCTGCATATCTCTGGATATGACACTAAAAATCTGATGATGAGGTTCCAGTGATGCTGGAGCTTTGGGGAAGACGGAGTATTCCGTCATTGCCATTGCTCCCTGGTCTACTCTGGTCTGGAATGGTAGCACCTGATGGGGCTCTATCTATTGGTTAAATAGAACTAACTGCATACTTATGCTAAACTGAATTGTTTGAAATAGAACTGTTTGACTAAACTGAATAGCTTAAAAGGAATTTTTTTGAAAATTAAACTGTACTTACATTTAAACAGCGTGCTTCTGCTAAACTGAATTGTTTGAAATGGAACTGTTTTTGACATTGAAACTATAATTACACTAAATTGAATTGTTTAATATAGAAGTGTTTTGACATTTAACTGTGTGTAAACAAAATATGAACTTATACTACACTGAATTAGCTGAATTAGAACTGTTTTGACAATTAAACTGTGTACTCATGCTAAACTGGATTATTTGAAATAGAGCTTACTATTTACATAAAAATGGATTTGGCGTTAAATATCCTTCAAAGATTGACATGCTATAAAACCCAACCAAACAACCAACCAACATATGCAAATGCATGCATACATACACAAAAACTTACTTGCTGAAATTAAGTTCTCTTTTCTTTTCAGATAGTGTTAGGAAATTAAAAACGTATATCTCCTATCTTATTCAGGGGTCTACTACATAATTTTCCATTAGCACTCCACTAATCTTCCTAAAATACTTAATTTGGTTGGGTTGGGTTGGGCTTTATGGCATATCAACCATTGTAAGTTATAAAATACTAAATCCTATTTATACATATAATTTATGATTTAAGCATGTTTAATTAAATAATAAAGACACATTTTGTCGATATAATTTAATTAAGATCCTTTCAAGTTTCCTGATAACTTTCTTGGTTTCCGGTTGGAATTGGTGGATGAATTTACCAAAATTGTCCCGAGTACATTTGGACCTTTCATAGGCCATCATCAGGGGATGCTTGCATGTGTAAAGAGTGTTTTTTAAGAGTTTTGAAAGTTTTTTGGTTTTATAACATAACAAAACTATGCAAACGCAGAGTCTGATAAAACTGAGTTGCTGATGAATTTAAAAAACAGAACGCTATCAACGGATATAGAATATTATCAAGAAATACGGAATTAAAAAAATAGCTAAAGGCATTTCAAAACATAGTCGCTATTTTCGAAATAATTCTATTGATTTAAGATTTTTTTGTTTTTATATGTAGGGCCTCTAGGATTTGTAGTCGTAGCTTATCAATTTCGTGTACAATTATAGTGGTGTTTTCAACTAGAATTTTTTAAAACTTGGAATTGGGAATAGAATTTGTTTTAAGATGTAAGGCTAGGCAGCTAGAATCATTGAGGTGCATAGTTTCGTTATGTTATAAAAGCCAATAAACTTTCTGTTGTATAGTGGCTTGTACCACGTTACTTCCAGTATCGCGTAAGTATAAAAGACACCGTGTCTCTCTCAGTTAGGGAAACAGAGAAGCAGAAGCAGGGAAAGAAGTGATCTGAAAGACCTCGGTCAGTTAACACCAATTTCGGACGTAACACCTACAGTGAGAGACTTATAATACTAGCCAGACTGTACCACTTGAGTTAATAAATAATTAACTCTGTTTCACTGTGTATCGTGTCCTTACCACGATACAGCACTTTCAAAACTCTTAAAAAACACTCTTTACACATGCAAGCAACCCCTGACAATAGCCTATGAAAGGTCCGAAAGCGTTCGGGACAATTTTAGTAAATTCATCCACCAATTTCAACTTGAAACCAAGACACTCATCTGGAAACTTGAAAGAATCTTTATGAAATTATATAGAGAAAATGTGTCTTTATTATTTAATCAAACATGTTTGAATGAAGGACTGCTGCTTAACTACACATATCTATGACTTGTTGGTATTTTTAAACGACCCAGAGTTTATTTGTTTACACACAGTTAAATGATTTATACTTATAATTTGTGAGTCAATAGTTTGTTGGTTATGGTATTTTTAAATGAGTCACGGCTAATTTGTTTGTAAAAGAGTATCATTATTTTTTGCACACAGTTAAATGGTTCAAAATATTCTAACACGAATAGTTCTATTTCGTAATAATCATTTGTTTGCACTCACTTAAATGGTTTCAAATATTGTTATCTAACATATACAGTTTTATTTGCACACAGTTAAGTGGATGGTTTCACGTATCGCTATGTAGCACTAACAAATCAATTAGACAGTCATTTATTTACACACAGTTAAATATTAAAGTGTTCTATTTCTAACAATTCGATTTTGCAAGCCGTTTGTTAAAATGTTTAACTGTCCTATTAGACCCATAGATAGGACCCTATCAGGTACTACCTCTGCAGGTTGCCCAGTCGGCTGGGGCTGTAGAATACATCGACTGCACCTCTGCAGAGGGGTAAGGCCCCACAATGAGTGTTCTGATTGTGACACTAAACAATCTGATGATGTGGTTCCCGTAACGCTGGGGCTTTGAGGAATGCGGAGCACCCCATTCATTGCCATTTCTCCCAGGTCCACACTCGCCAGGAATGGTAGCACCCGATAGGGCTGTAGCTATGGGTTAAATAGAACTAAACAGCATACTGATGCTAAACTGAATTGTTTGAATTAGAACTGTTTGACTAAACTGAATGGCCTAGCATTGAAATGTTTTGACAATTAAACTGTGTACTTACATTTAAATTGCGTCCTAAACTGAAATGGAACTGTTTTTAACATTGAAACTGTTCTTACGTATAACTAAATTGTTTGATATAGAACTGATTTGACATTTAACTGTGTGTAAACAAAATCTATACTCATGATAAACTGAATTGGCTGAATCAGATCTGTTTGAATAAACTGAATAGCTTGAAATAGAAATATTTTGAAAATTAAACTATGTACTTATGGTAAACTGAACTTCTTGAAATAGAACTGTTTTGATGTCGAAACTGCATATTTAAGCTGAACTGAATTGTTTGAAATAGAACTGATTATTTGCATAAAAATGGAGTTGGCATTAAATAACCTACAATTATTCCTCAGAGCTCCAGGACTGGAGCTTCCCAATCAGATTGTTTAGTGTCATATACAGGAAAACCGTTAGAGGAGTCTTACCCCTTGCATAGATACAATCGGCATATTCACCCCACTTCTCAAATATCAATTAGCCGGAACTAGGTTGAGGTCAGGGATAATAATTTTTTTCAAGCGTTTCAAGAACAAGTCTAAAGACAATGTCGGATCGCTTTAAAAATTCCATCTCCTGCTTTTGTATTCAAAGATATACTCATCCAATACTAGTTCCTCACCAAGGCCAGAGAATCTAATTTGTTTTACTAATTTATAAACAGCTGGTGTACATCACACTCCTCAGAGATCCAGAACAGGATCCTCACCATCTTATGCAGTTTAGTGTCATTTTCAGGACATCTCTTTTTCGGGGAGGATCATATCTCATTTAGGGGATACAGTTAGCGAATTCTAAGTCCGGTTGACAGGGCGAAGAGAATTTTCTGCTTCGCTGGGATTGCTGTTATAAGTCATCCATAAAAGGTTTGGAGTTAGTCTACGTAAAAAGGGATTCTTCAGGACAAATGCATCAAAAAGCAAAGATAACCTTCCTATAATACCGGTAAACACTGAATGAAAATTCATTTAAGCCAGCAACGAACACGGATTTCTCTACTGAAAAAAAAGAACTCTTAATGCGCATGACTCAGTGTCTTAGCCAATGCATTGTACGATGGCCAATGAAGCGTCAAGAGATTTCTTGGTTTCGCTCAAACAGTTAATGTGCTTGAATATTGGTTAGTAGTAAAACAGGGTCGATGTCTCGGTCGCTTATACTGGGTCATGTTAATCAGTCTCTTGTCCGTAGCTGAGGAGAACGGGGCTAGGAGGTAGGGGTTCTCAGACATGTTTTCAGAGCTTTGAGGGCATCAGTGAGGCCAATGCGAAGTTCTATAGGTCTGATTGTTGTCTGACGTCTCTTGCTGGGGCCCTTGTCATGGTTATCTACCCTTCTGGAAAATAGCCTCGCTTTACCCTCAGTGTGAACAGTAGTTGAAATTTGCTTCCGGTTGTTGCATACGACGTTGACAGTTTCTTTATTGAACTCTCTCGACCGACCGACTTTTTCCGCAAACATCACCACAGAAAAAAAAAAAAAGAAAAGAAAAGAAAAGAAAAGAAAGAAGGAAAATAAAATAGAATAAAATAAGGAGATAAATAAGATACAACAAAACAATGAAACAACAGCAACAACAACTGAAACAACGCCCTCTTCAGGTACAGCTTTTTGTTGTTAAAACTTACTCGAAATGTTGATGCTAATTGTGGTCGGAATTTTAACCCTTTTGTCCCATCTCCTATTAATGTACTTTACGATGTTGTGCATTTTGCTAGATTAATTATTCTCGTTATTTTGACTCAAGGCCACAACTGTAGAGCACCCAGTAAGAATATAAGTCAGTAACAATTGTCGACTATCCCAGCCCAGTAACAATTGGGTTTCGCAAATCACCCTTCTCTAATCCATCCTAGAATACGCTGACTTTATCCCTTGGGTCTTCGCACTCTTGAAAATGAGAAAGAAAACTTCAGTCCCACTCGAAAAAGAAGGTGTCTTAGAATTGACCATAAACTGAATCCTCTGGTAAGACTTCAGTTCTGAAATTCTGGAATATTTGGAACTACCCCTTCGCTGCATTTACTTTTAAGTTAACCCTTATCCAGGAGGGTAGTACTTCTTTGGTTTTCATCTATGGATTAAATAGATCTCCTGACATAATTGAGTGGTTTTCTCTTCAAAATGCACAGAATGACACTTTTTTTTTTCAAGAAGATCAGATGAAAAGTTTTGTTGAAAACTTCTTGAGCTCGAAGCAGCTGAGTTTTACTCAAGAGGAATCAGCAAGCTACTGTATAAATAGCTGGAGATGATTCGTACTTGATATCGTATAATTGTGTACAAAATATAAGTCAGAAAGGCAAAAAAATATAAATATAAACATACAATCAACGTGATTCTGTAAACTGTAAGCATAAAATAATCTCAGACATGTTGACATGCCGTTAAAATCAATCAGAGAGAACAGCCAAACATATATATATATATATATATATATATATATTTGGCTTTGTGGGATGAGTATTCGCCGATGGCCCGGGAGACTGGAGTTTTATCCCAGGTCTCAAAAAATGGTACATGATACGCCCTGGCTTAACTCTCAGCATTACAAGGTATGGATCAAGAGTAAAGTGGAGGAACCCAGGGAAAGGAGTTGCACACTTTCCTACAACTTAGTATAGTAGCTATTGAAAAGGGAGCTTTCAAGTCGGCCTCGACTACGGTCGCCGATTTTACTTTTATTTATATGTATACGTTCGTTTATATCAAAGAAGGAGAAACTATCCGTTTTCGTTTTTAACTCCTATCTAAATAGGAAAGTAGTATTTGTAAGTTCTGCTGAGGTTTGCAATGTTTTTCTTCTTGCCTATTGGTAAAAATGTGAATTGCCGCATAAAATCATAAATTCCATTCTACTCCCATTAAGATGTGGTTAAATATCTGATCAGAATGTACTATCTGCTCCTGTGAATATCTAATTTGATGAATTACGGGAAAAAAGAAGAAAAATCAAAAATAAAATAATCTACAATATAATTACGGGTAGTATAATGCCTGATGCTAGCGTTGTGATGCATTCAATGTTAGCTTAGCCCCACCGACAGCCAAACATTTATAGAACTGCATATAAAGCTAATTAGTGATATTTAATCAAATGTGATTAATCATTCTTATAAAACAAGCCACTTTGGGGGGGATTTGAAAATTAAAATTCTGTATGCGAAGTCATCTGTTGCAGCAACATGGCTTCCGCTCATTATTTATTGTTATTGATCACTTATTAATGAGACATCCCCATTTACGGAGGTACATTTTTTTTTTTACATTAATTGCTTCAATTGTATACATTTATGAACAAGTGCCAGATCATTCTATCGGATATTGGAAGTAAATGAAGCAACGTACATAAGAGGATTGTCCGAAAAGATTTTAAGCCGACGAAGATACTTTCAGGGGGTGTCCTCGTGGTTAAAACGATGGACTGCGAAATCGTAGTACGCGAGTTCGTACTCCAGTCGTGCTATTACGTTCACTTTCGGGCAAATACCCTTTGGAAAGGTATGAACCCCCTTATCCTCCCAGCTATGGGTTAAATAGTACCACTACTGTTCTTCTAAGAGAATGGCTTTGGCATTAAATAACCTAAAAACAGTTGATATGCTATTAAAAACAAAGAAATCAAACAAAGATACTTTCATGTATAACTAAATGGGGTTTATTTTTCAACATTGTCCTCCTCGTGATTTATGCACCTTTTCTATCGGTGTTGCATTGCTTAGACCCCATTATAAAGATATATGATCTTTTTAATCAATGATTATTCAACCCACCCTCGTAGGATTAAGGATGTTAGTTCATCTAAACAGCATTTTTACGGAGAGTTACAACGTGATAAACACCTGAGGAAAACCTAAGAAATCTTTAAAGGATATCGTCAAAAGCAACCTTAGGGTGCAAAGTGTAGCCCTTGGTAACTGGGCGCCGATGAGTAAAACTCACTGAATTTAGAAAAAAGTTATCTATAATATTTGTAAAGTATTTGAAGTACGGAGAATCAAACACTCCAATTTGAAAGTAGCTCTTCGAAAACTCGGTCCCGGACTGTTCAGCTAAAATATGTAAAATCTGCAATAAGATCTGTTTATCCTCATCAAAATGGTATATGCACAAACTAGAATCTATTGATTATTGGAAAGTAGCACTTCGAAAACAGGATTTGAACTCGGTCCGGGACTCTTTAACCATAACGTGTAAAATATGCAATAAAGTCTCTGTTTGCCCTCTACTAGACTTGCTGGTCATATTAGATTTCACGATAGCAAACAATCGCAGGTTGATTATTAATGAGTTATTCCGCAGCAACCTATAGGTAATTGGTGTCATTTCTATGACAAAGTAAGTGGATCTGCTACAGATCTAAGAACCCATATGATAGTGCATAGGGTTAATGTCAACGCTACAGTCAGTTCTTTAACCTATCACATATGCTGCAGAGCTTGCAAGGCTATATATATATATATATATATATAGAGAGAGAGAGAGAGAGTGAGAAAGAGAGAGTTTATGTTTTTAGACAGAAAACCGACTTTGATGCACGTTTTATTAAAAAGATATCTAACAAAGAGTCTCATTATTTTCTGAATTATTTTTTCTAATGTACGTACAAGGTTTACTTTCGGCACAAAGTGCATATAAGTGTAGTCTAAAAGTTTGTCAGTTTCGAACGATTTCTTTCAATCTATTATACATTCTCAATGAATTTTGTATCTTTATAAATTATCTTTTTTTTTGTGTTGATACTGCTATATGGATGCACTACATGGACGCTAACAAAACGGCTGGAGAAAAAGCTTGACGGCAACTACACAAGAATGCCACAAGCAATATTAAACAGGTCTTGGAGGTAACACCCCACAAAGCAGCAGCTGTACGGCCACCTGTCAACCATCACGAAAAATATCCAAGTTAGACGAACCAGACATGCAAGACACTGCTGTAGAAATAGGGACAAGCTCATAAGTGATGTACTCCTATGGACCCCTTCACATGGCCGAGCAAAAGCAGGGCGACCAGCTCGAACCTACATACAGCAGCTTTGTGAGAATACGGGGTGTAGCCCTGAGGACCCGCCGGAAGTGATGAACGATAGGAATAGGTGGTGAGAGAGGGTCAGCGATATCCGTGCTAAATGCCAGACAAGATGATGATGATAAATTATTTTTTATGAACGTGTTGTTTTATGTTGTGAAAGATCCATTGGGACTGGTGCCAAAACTAGAATCCGTGCTAGAAAATGAAGCGTATAAGATTCTCTGGAACTTGGGGATAAAAATGAATCACCCATTCCAGGCCAGAAGACTAAAGTTAGTTCGAATTAGGAAGAAAAAAAGTTGTTATCTGGCAGACTTAGTCATTCCAGCAGACTACAGAATGAATGTGAAGAAGGCGAAAAAATCTGGTTACTTGACAGAGAAAGGAAGTCGTTGTAGAACATAAAAGTGACGGTGACACCAATCGTAGTTGGAGCCGTTAAAAAATGTCCAAGAACCTTGAAAAGAGATGGAGGTGAATCATAGATAAGGAGAACAGAGACCATGAAGACTACATCACAACTAAAAATCAGCTTGGATACTTAGCAGTGTCCTGAAGAACAGCGGAGACTTTTTTATTCAGACTCCAGTGAAAGACATCTTCCTGTAGCTTAGGTTATTTTTCATACCAAATTTGGTAGCTCTACATCAAACCATTCAGCGGTTTTTTTGGGTTTTTTTGAGGACAGACAAACAAGCCTTTTCCAGTAATTAATATAGATTTTGTTTCCTTCCTAGCGATGAGCGAAGTACACCATAAATCCGCAATACCCATGAATATATATATAATATCTACAAATATACATGCATGTGTGAACGTGATTTCTTATGTATACGTTAATTGAAAGGAAATAGGTTTATATTAAAAAGATCAACCGACCTATGAGCTAGGACGCCCAAGATCAAACATTAACAAACGCATATTTCAGTTATATTCAAAAGCTCCCGTTGGATTTTTCAAGCGTGTAAAATCAATCTAAATTAAACTGTTATTCTGGAAAATGTAGGTTTTCTTTCTTTTGCACACGGCTCTTCGTTGCGTAAGGATTGCAAAGACGGGCATCTCGTCTGAAGGAACAATAAAAACAGTTTTGTATTCAGGTGAAAAGAAGGACAACTCCAAAATCAAGATTTTTTCAAGTTGAACTGTTTCCCAGTTTTTATCGCAGGAATAAATCTCCCGGTAGACGCAACCTTTGATAGACTAAGAGGTTTGTACTTACGGTGATTTAGGGATGACGAGATTTTAAACATCGTGGGAATTTGTCGGTACGTATATTAGCCACAGCCTTTAGTGTAATAAGTTCACAACGTCTCCGGTGGCAAATATTACACTGATACCCGTTGTATCACTTGTCTATTAAAACAGGCCGCCTATTTGGCACAAGGAATGCGGTTACATTCTAAGCAGCAAATATCAGTTTATTTCAAAAGTAACGTCCGAAAATATATAGCGACAGACTGAATCACATTTTCGGTTTCTTAAAATGACGATTGTTGTAGCTGTCTAAGGTCACTGAGTTCTTTTTTCCTTGGATGCTTGTTTCTATTGACCTTGTGCCAAACGAAAGCTAAGCTAAAATGATAATCATTGCTATGATGTAATGTAATGGTTAGAAAGCTAATTTCATAGATCAATTACTTCTGACTTGTGACTTCAATACTCACCGAGTGTCGTTTATTATTGCTATTGGTAACACAATCGTGTAATTTAGAAAGATTAATTTTACACACATCCATATGTATTGGATATTCAATGAGTTTGGGTTACCCTATGAGAATCAAACTTAATTTTCTGCTCGTCCAGTTTGCTGGCTATTACATCACTCGAGGTGCCTTTAAAAAACTTAGTAAAGCATGTATTTGATACTAAGCCACAAATATGGAACACCTAAAGATAGAATTCACAACTAGCAAGAAATTGCAGATCATTTCAAGTCAGAAGTGTCCAATGCGATAAACAAATCTATGCAGTACTGTGCAAAAGATACAGGATTCTTGAGGAGCGGTGGGAAAAATCAGCAAAAGATATTCATTACGGCATGTTTGGTGAAAGACTATTCTAATATCAAAGCGGCATAATTTTCTTCATATAAAATCTAATATGACTCTAAAGTACTGACATCTTCACCAAGAAGGTAACAATGTCAAAAGCAAAGGCAATCTCGAAATCTCTGTTATACGATACGGCCTATCTGAGCGCTGGTGGCGAAAGAGTTTCGCTATCAACTGATAAAGACAAAAAAGCCAACGCAAAATACACGTGTTATTTTGTGCTCAGGGTTCGTAACCGATCGCCGTTTTTCATGTCGTCTGCGCTGTTTTATCAGAAAGTAGATTGCTGTTTTGACATTACCCCATGCTGTTTCGTTCCACTCCCAACACAAGGAAGATTGTAGGCTGGAGACGTCTTCAAGTGACGAGCTTTTACAGATGGCGACGTGTACTGTCGCTTTAAATCGACTCCGAGACGAATGATGCCGTACACGAGAAACCCACGACCGACAATATTCACCGACGAGAGACTCGATTATCTTTCTTCATAAAAAAAAAAACAAAAATAAAAAAACATGGTTGCCGTTATCAGTCCAAGATAAAACTGGCCAGAATATATAAACAAACATATGAAATTTTCAAAGTAATGCTATTTTATCACCAAAGCGAAGAATAAGGTACCCATTCTGTTATGGCCAATATTAGAGCACCGTATCAGGAACGGGGAGCTAGACAAAAGTCCTATTACTCATCCGGTTTTCCGTTTAATGTCTGTTCTGTTTTCTTTTTTTGGATAAGATTTTCTGTGTTGTTGACAAGGAACGAATGGGAATTTTAGTGGTCAGAAGAGATGATAAGTTGGCATAAAAAAAGGAACAAAAATATTCATACTAATTACGCCTTACATCAATTTATCTCAGGAGAGCGCAGTGACAACATTCTGTAGTCATGTAAATGTCTGAAACCATCGCAATCTGCTTTGTAGGCGTAGTGGGAAGTAATCTTTGGAGTGAAAAAAAAAGCCGTTTAGATTTGGTAAAGCCTTGTTTATTCTTCGTTTACAGACTACAGAGAAGAAGTGGCGAATGAAATGACTGAGTAGATTAAATATCTGAAAATGGAACAGAAAAAAAAATGCTGAGCTTCAGAATGGTTTCGCACCAACAAACATGAGAAAACTTTTAAATTCTCACCCTTTTAACCGATACGAACATTAGGAAATAAAGCCCGTCAGAGGGTCCTAGAATACGCTGACTGTATCTTCTTAGAAGGGTATTCTGGGTTATAACATTAAACTGTATCCGGTGGTGAAGTTCCTACTATCGCGGTCTTGAGAGTTTGGGGTTACCTCGGAGTAATGGCAATGAAATGGTGACCCTTCTATTAAGATAAAATTGTTTAAAAAGCATTAGTGTTTGACAGGGATACTTAAAACCACCTCATTATCAGAAAAATATTTATATTAATAATAATTGAAGCCTTGTCACTGTATGAAAATTATTAGAATTAAATAAGAATACTTGAAACCATATAACATCTTGAAATATTTAGAACCTTACAAGTGTGTGCAAAAATATAGGAATATTTACTTTAAACCATTTGTGTACGAATTATTTGTATTACTTGGGCATATTTGAAAATATGCAATAGACTAGATAATTATCTATGCCTCCCACCAGGCAGGATTTGACACAAGGGCTTTTTTTTATAGTGGGTATTTAGTGGATGGGGGGCACACTCATACCGAGACTCGTGTGCTACAGGTCAATGCTTGGTCATTGGTTCACTAAGTGCAATGTGAACTATACTAGCCTTTGCTAAGTCTCCTGGCAAGAAGCCAGGTGACTTTGCTGGTCATAGATTCTTTAGACCAAAAAGGTCTAGGGCAATGGGAATCCTTTGCCTCCTGGTACGTATGCCCAGTGGCCCGGTGCTAGAGCAGAACTGCCAACAGCTATTGAGCTGTTCTGCAATAGTGTGCAGACTAATTATCCACATTATTATTATTATTATTATTATTACTAGTGGTAGTAGTAGTAGAAATAGTAGTTTGGTATAGTTGCTGGAAACTACTAAATTGTGCTGAAATAATTCGTATTAGGTAGGAATACTTGAAATATATGTGCAAATTATTTGAATTAAGAATAGTTATTTGACACTATGATTGTTTACAAAGTATAAACATTATTTACTTAAAACTAGCATTAAATAACTCTTGATGGGTTGACGTGCTGTAAAACCAACCAGCCAACTTGATTAATGTATGAGGTGGTTTTGAAAATCATCGCCGATTATTAAAACATTTTGAACAAAATCAGTTACTTTTTTCGAAACAACCTCATTAGGACGGCAGTTTTGTACTGGTCGTAGAGAGGTTTGGCATAAGTTCACTGGTAGGGGGCACCTAGGGAGGAGAGTTATTAAGTTGTTATTCTTCTGCAAGATAGTTATTTACTGAGCTTAGCTTAGTTGTCACAAAAGGCAAGAAGTACGTGGCACGCAGTGAGAATCTAACTCACTAGAAATGCTCTACCAGCCCGACTTCCCGTTACATCTCGGTAAGATGCCCATTCCAATTTGATATTAATCCTTTATACGTAGCCATGTAAAATCAGCAAAATGATATGGTTTCTTTCTTTCTTTCTTTTCTCACAACCTTCTTTTCTTCCTTCCATTTATTTCTCTCCCAGTAAACGATAAGCGTCTTAAATATAGTGTTATCACAACCTTCCATCTCTCTTTTTCCATTCTTTCTCTTTCTTTCTCCCTTCATTTTTTATTTCCATCTTCTCCTTCTCCTGAAGCAGACGATAAGCATCTTATATATAGCGTTATCACTTCCTCTTTTCTCTAGTTTTCTAGCAATTAACCTAGACCAATGGGGTTAGCTAACGGGTATATTTTACTTCAAAGTCTCTCATCAAAAGAAGTTTTTAGAACAACCGCTGAAAATGATTTTATAAATTATCTGGTTTCTTTATTTAAAGAAAATAAAAAGCTATTCTAAGTTGCTGATCTTATAATGGAAGGCTTTTTTTTCTTTTACACAGAACTGACTTGTTCTCTTTCCATCTTCGGGTAAACTGGAAAAAGCTGTTTGTTTTTGTCCAGTTAAGGTAACCAATCATGGATAAAGGACAACTCAAAATTCAGGCCAGGTCTAGTCCACAAAAAACTGACCTTGTGTAACGTACAGATCGTAGCTTAGGAGTTGTGTAAAAACTAGGGTGAGTCAAAAGTTTCGCTAAAACTTTGGTAACGTACAATTCAGCATCCCCGGGTGTTTTTGTCGCGACTGTGAAATACTGAGTTCGTCTGAAACTCTCTGAGTGCTGCTCGCTGGATTTGCATCTACAGCTTGAAGCACTGTCTCAGAATCCACAGTTTTAGGTCAACCTGGTTTTGCCTGATCTTGAAAGATCTCATAACCCAAGCGAAATTTCTTGAACTATCAGGTTACTGTATTCCCCCTTCACGTTTCGCACAACAAATGCTTCTGGATGTTTCCGCGGCATTATAAACTCGTTAAGCATAAGTTCCTTAATCAGACTACGTTGCATGTTTTTTTTGCGTGGCTTTCAAATTACTCATGGATACTGTAAACTACAGCTGGTACCTACCACGACTTAGACAGCTTCGGTCACGTGATACAAGTACCGAAAACTTGCATTTACCAAAATATTGAAAAACCTTTTGCCCACTCTGGTACATGATAAAAAAGATGTTTACTTGTATTGTTTATTTGTTTTGTTTTATGGCATAACAACCTCCGTGGGTCATTTAATGCCAAATCTATCCTCGTAGAAGAACTGTTAAAAAAGTAAAGTTGGTGACCGTAGTTGAGGGCGACCCGATAACTCCCTTTTATTAGCTACAACACCGAGGTGTAGGGAGGGCACTACTCATTCATGTGGATTGTTCCACTCATCCTTGACCCGTATATGATAATCCTGAGTGGTAAGCAAGGAGGCATCGAATACTATTTTTTGAGTCTTTAGTATAACTCGAACTGGGATTGAAACCCAGTCTTCCGGGCCTTTAGCGAACACTCTACCAATCAACCGTAGTGGTACTATCTAACCCGAAGCTAGAGGATTATAGGGTTGATACCTTTCCCAACGACATAGTCCGAAAGTGAATGTAATCGCCTGACTGGAGTTCGAACTCGTTTACTACAATGTCACAGACCAGCACGCTAGCCACTACACCTTGGAGACTCCCTCATTACACATACTGAAATTTCTCAGACCAACAAAAATGTTTGCCTGTTTTATTCACACCAAACGATTGAGCTTTGTTCTAATAGTCCTATTTAAATTGACAAATCACAAATATCTACTTTCGTGTGAAAGTCTAATTAAAAAAACAGATTGATGGCTGCCTGTGAGCAGGAAGCAGGCAGCAGGACACGAACTGTCACCTTGATTAGACATCCACCACATTTATACCTGGAAGTGGTCAAGTCTGATAAAGCAGTGTCTTTAAATCAATCTATCATTGCGACTAATACATATCCCTCAATGACAGCTATGAATGAGAACAATGGCTTTTAAAAGCATTATTACATATGACAATGTGTGGCACTTCGTCAACAAAAGTGAGTTGTAAACTAATCGTAATAATAGCATAGATTTTTATTGTTGTTTAAATAGTGAATCTGGTCACTAAAAAATAAAAACAAACTCTACCTTTCTTTACCCTCTTATTTTAAACACAGGAGTTGAATGATTTCGCCAATGTGAAAAGCCAACTAATGATTGATGACAAAGTAAAATAATCAATTAAAAGCGATTCCAACCTGCTGGTCTAATAAATAATGAGAGTTTTTGTTAATTTATTTTTTTTTACAAAGAACAGACCTATGCAAGTTATAGAAATCAATACTCCTATTTGTTGATATGGTTGGATGCTTGTATTAAGCTCATATTTAAGCTAAACCGTATGATAATCGCTGTGGCTTTCTTCCGAATGTTTAGTGTTTGTCAAGTTAACAATGGAAGATCCGTGCGAACATGATTAAGTTTAGGACAAAATATTTCCTATGAATTTTTTTTTTAGATTTTCTACTTGTTCAAATATGTTCTATTACTTTTATGAATATAACCCAAAAATATTTTTCATGATCGAAATTGGCAGAGAAACAATAAGATTATTCGATTTTAATAGCAGTCATTATTTTTGTTTAACAGATTATCAATCTTCGCAGGGTATTTGTAAAAGAATAGAATGGGTGCCATAGCTGAGAGAAATAAAAAGGTAAATTCCTTTCCCAAGGTCATTTGTCTGCAAGCGAACGTAATAACCCGACTAGAGTTCTAACGATGTCACAATCCAGCTTGTTAGCCACTACGCCACAGAGATTCCCCTGGTCACACACACACACACACACACACACACACACACACACACACACACACACACACACACACACAAACAAATGTGTATATATATATATATATATATATATATATATACACACAAGTGGATCCCTGAACCGGTTGTAAAGGTGGTCCCTGATGGTACTGATGTTTCCATTTAAGAAGGAGTGATTAGCATTTCTTGGTTATAGCAAAAGGTTTAATAGTTGAATATTGATGTTCAGCATAAACACAGTCCCTATAGAATTGTCATTCAGATAGAAATTAGCGTGGACACAACGTCTTCTTTCTCTAATAAAAATTTAGCAATTTTTTCTCATTTTTGTTGGGCTACAGTTACATATCGATCCACACATACACACACGCACGCACGCACGCACGCACGTGCACACACACACACACACACATATACCTTTGGAGGTGCCCGTGTTGTATTGGTTATCGTCGTTGGAAATGGACTCGGCGACACGAGTTCAAATCCTGGACGAGACTGATTGCATTTCACATTACACTAATACCCTTGGGAAAAGAATGAATCCAATTATTCTCCCTCCAGCTATGGGTAAAATAGTAGGGCAGACTAGGTTCTTCAGCCTTGGTGAGGCAACTAGTCTAGGAGAAGAAAAACTCTGAATTCAAACCTGTTAAACACCGCTTAAAAAATTGACCTTGTGTCATATCCTGCCAGAGCGGAGGGGTTGGTAAATATGTATATATATATATATATATATAGTGCTGCCCATAAGTAGTTGAACACACACATATGCTATGAGTTATCAAATTTCATTGCAATATGGATAATAAGGTTTATAATCAATTGTGTTTTGAATGGGTTGAATGCATGGAAAATTATTTTTTAATACTATAAAATAATTAAATAAAAAAAAGTAATTTCTTTTTAGCCTTCGAAAATCTTGGTTTAGTTTCTTTTTTTTAATAGCATATCAACCTTTTTGAATTATCAAATACCAAAGCTATCATTGTAGAGGAACAGTAAAGATGCTATTTAAAATTATATCAAGATTATTAGCCCAAAAGGGAGCATAAAAGCGTGACTGGAGTTCAAACACGTTTACTTCGAGACAGCTGTCCAGCACTTTAGCTATTATTCCACGAGGAATCCCCATTATATACAGGGTGGAACAATAAAATTGTCGCCCAACAAAGGATGACATGATTCCATGTCTGTTTAATGAAAACCGGTTTTCTTTTTTGTTGCAGACCATCTACGAGTTGGCCATTTGTGTACAAATCCCAAGAGCGATAGGAGCCTTCTATTATGTCTGAAAGTGACACAATGTTAAACGAGCGAGATGCACCGCTGTACAACTCATGCGCTCTACCGATCCAAGTTATGACAACAGGACCATTGCCAGCACCCTCAAAATGCAAATCTGGATTGCCACGAATAACAGGGACGTGCCCAGGGTGATGAAAACAAAATTTCCGGCTACGGTTATGGTCTTTGGTGTGGTTTCAAGTGAGGGTCACATCATGCCACCTCACATCTTCGAAGTCTGCTTGAAAGTCAACACCAAAGTGTACTTGGATGTGCTGAAGAGTGTGGTGATCCCCTGGTGCAATCAGGTGGCCGGTGGCAGGCCCTGTGTGTAGCAGCAGGACTTGGCGCCGGTCCACAAGTCCAAAGAGACCAATGCTTGGCTTCAGAAGGAGTGCTACGACTTTGAACCCTTCTCTCACTGCCCCCTCCCCCGACCTGAACCCGCTGGACTACTTCGTTTGGTCATACGTCGAGAACATCACCAACATGACCTCCCACAACACCAAAGCTAGCGTGATCGCCGCCATCCGCAGAGTATTCGCCGAGCTCCCGCCGTCGCTTGTGGAAAAGGCAAGCTCCAAATTCCGGATCCGTATCGAGGCGGTGATTGAGGCTGAAGGCTGCTACATTGAATAGATGTCAGCTCTACTACATAATCAAGTTATCTGAATTGATTTTTTCAATAAAAGTTTTTAAATAAAGCTGTAGTGTTGTTTTCTTTAGGACGACAATTCTATCGTTCCACCCAGTAGTTTCAAGTAACAAATCCTCTCCTCAAAAAATGTTAATTCCTCTGCCACGGGTCAGATTTAAATCAGAGTAAAGCAGGTTTGAAATCACATATTTCATTCTCCTAGATTGGTGATACAAATCATTATCGTATTAATTTGTTGCATCTAATTTGAGACATTAGATGCAACAAATTAATACGATAATGATTTATTACTGACACAAGTGCAATGGTGGTCATTTGGAACACGTCCTGTAAAAAATTTATCCTTTGAGTTACATATATGAAATCAATGTTTCTTGATTTGTTATTACATCAGCTTTCAAGACCTCCAATTGTTTTTTAGAGTTTTATCCAATTAACGGGTTACATCTATTCGGAGACAGTTTTGAATGATTTTGTCCCCAAATAAGTTGTGGCACAAAATACTTTCCCTCTCTGGTCCAAGGCATTGTGATCGAGGATCAGTTATTGTTAAAGTATACTATTTTCAAATCTAAAACAAAAAAGAACGCATCATTATTAGTAGAGTTAGTAGCAATCACATGGGTCTCATGTATATTGAGACACCCTATGTAACAAAGGCTTAAGATCCTAGTCTGCCCTACTACTTACATACATTGAGAGAGAACAGATTGATTCATGTCTTCCCCAAGGGAATTAACGTAATGTTAAATGTAAAGAGTATAGCATTGTAACTCGGATTGCCATGCCTATTTCGTTCGACGATAACCGTTACGCTTAGCGCGTAGTTTGTAGGTTTTTATGGGGTGGAGTTGCTAGGGCCATGTTCCTTGGTTTTGATTCAAAAAATTTTTTTCTTTCTCTTGGTCTGGTTTCTTCACTGAGGCTAAAGAACCTTGTGCTTCTTATTATTTACTGATAGGTGAGGAAAGAGAGGTATTCAGGTTTTTCTTATTGGTTTTAGCGCGAAAGAGAAACACAAAAACCCTCAACCAAGTATTGAAGTTGTTACTCAGGACAAAACATGAGTTTGTAGCGATACAAATGATGCTTTTTATCATTAAGGGTTTTCGGACTATTTTCTTTATTATTATTTCCCCAACGTTTCGGCCGACAACTCCTTCGGGCTTCTTCCGGTGTTTGTCGAATTCGGGAACCTTTACGGAACTTCGAACTTAATATTGAATCCACGGGTGGGGGGTCACCTGTTCTGATTCCGTTAGCCATAACCGCGTATAAGCGTTAAATATTTCTGTATTCTTACTCGCCTTCAGTCAGGATTGAACTCGCAACCTCCAGATAAATGTCTCCTTAGAAGATTAGGGAACCAACGCCTATAACCGTTACTTTATGTGTCCTGCTGGACAATTCAGAGAGAATTTGGGGGACTTATAAACTTAATGTTCTTACTTGACTAGAATTACTACTATTACGTATGATTTTTTACCTGTGCTCATATGCAGATTTTTTTTTCCCATCTAGCCTTCTTAATTATCGGTTCCCATATTGTATTCAACTCTATACTTGGTCTACTCAGCAGGTCATTGTAGCCCAACATATGTGCTGATTCATTAAGGCGTCTAATCCTCCAATGTTCAGCCCTATCAATTATTTCAACTTTATCCCATCCTATTGCTTGAATGTGGCCAGTGCAATCGGAATCGAAAAGTCTTTGAGAATTTAAAACAACTAGTGCTATGGTTGCCCAGTCGGCTGAGAATGTAGAATACACCGACTGCAACTTTGCTGAGGGGTAAGACCACCACCCCAAATCTCCGGGATATGACATTAAACTTTATTTGTTCTCCGTCCCACCACCGGACAAATGCGGCACAAGGCCTTTTTTTAAGTGGGTCCGGACGCAGAGTCCACAGCCCACACGCGTCCGGCAAAATCCAAAAATACCTTCGGCCCCGTCGGCATTCCCTTAATGAGGGCGCCTCAGATGCCAGGAAATAAATAACAAACAATAGGCAAGAAAAACACGTTGAGGTTCCAGTAATGCTTGAGCTCTAAGGTTCACTCTGGGCTGGAGTGGTAGCACCTGATAGAGCCCTATCTACGAGTCAAATAGAACTAAACTGCTTACTTATGCTAAACTGAATTGTTTGAAATAGAACTGTTTATTTGTATTAAAATGGATTAGCATTAAATAACTTTGAAAGGTTGATAATTCATAAAATCCAAACAGACAAACAAACAAACATAGTTGCTATCAAACACAAGCAGTAATATTAATGGTGATGCAGAAGACACCTTAAAATGAAATTCAATAATTTATCAAGTAACTTCCACTGATGATAATTTAACAAGCTGGGACACAAAAACAAATACGTCATTTGCTCTTTCTGTTTCAGAAAATTTTTTTAGATGATGAGATTCTTTAGGAATTTAAGATCTGTTTCAAACAGTAGTGGGTAGAATGTTCGCCAATGGTCTAGGAGACCTGGTTCAATCCCAAGTCGCATCATACCAAAGACTTTTAAAAAATGGTACTTGATACCTCCTTGCTTAACACTCTGCAATATAAGGTACGTATCAAGGTTAAAGTGTAGCAATCCAGGGAAAGGAGTAGCGCCCTCTCCTACACCTCGGTGTAGTAGCTATTGAAAAGGGAGCCTTCTGGTCGCCCTCGATTACGGTCGCCAACTTTACTTTACTATTGAAGCATGGATACCAGATTTGATTGTCGCAGTTTAAGATAAAAAATCAGTTTACTTAGCTGTAACAGGAGATATTAGAAAATATGGGAAAAAAATACCAGGACTTTGCTCAGAAATAGTGAAAATCATGGTACATAAAAATTTTGGTAACGCCTTTAATAACTGGCGTATGTGAAATCTTATTTAAAATACGAGAAACTCTGCTATACATGGATGCTGAGTTAGGTTCTGGTCTTCTTGAGACATTTATTGCCACTTGATCATCAGCGATAACCACCGTAAATATATTGTGTGAACATTCAAATGAATGGAATATTATAAAAATTGGTGTCAAACTGGCTGAAAGGAAACTGTGATGCACTGCGAACTCTGCAAAGGATTTGAGTTCATTGATGTTTAAAAAAAGGGATCAATGCATATCGGAAAAAAAAAGGTGTATTTGAAAAAGGATTGTAATGGCCTAGACCAAGGCAGGGCTTGAATCTGTGCGAATAACGAGGAAAGTGCTGTAGGTTTGAAGGTATTGTAGATGTAGATGTAAAAAAAACTGTGACGTATGAGAATGACGGTCGTGTTTAAAGTAAATCGAAGACCGGGAACCGTGTGGGAAAGGTCTGAGATGATTGATTAATTTTAACAGCAGGTCATCCCATTAATTTTTTTTAATATATATTGAGGTTAAGGAATTGTGTCCATCGTATGTTTATATTTACGAGGATCATTAAATAACTTTCCAGAGTTTTTTCGTATGGGCACTTTTGTTGATAGTACACACATGAAACTCTAGTCCCCTTCCAAGTAATCTCCTCCGGCTGAAATGCATTTGTTGTACCATCCCGACAACTTATGGAAGGTTCCATGGAAGTCCTCTTGTGTGAGCGTGTCAATGACCTTCGTCACAGCCTCTTTCATCTCCTCAATTGTCTCATAACGACAGCCTCTGAGCTTAGAGAATAACCAAGAGTCAGAGGGAGCAAGGTCTGGACTATAGGGAGGGTGACGAACAGTCTTGATGCCCATCTTGGTCAAATAGTCTGTGAGAAGGATGGAGTTGTGGACTGGTGCATTGTCCTGATGGAAATGCCACTGACCCGATTTGAAGAGTGCTGGCCTCTTCCCTAGGAATCTCTTACTGAACTCCCTTAAAACCTCAACATAGTATTTCTTGTTGACTGTCTGTCCAATGGGAACCCAGTGGCATGTAGATCATGCCAGTGTTATCAAAAAAAGGAATCATCAAAAGTTTGTGGGTGGATTTGCTCTGTCTGTCCTCCTTGGGTCTGGGAGTGCCAGCATGCTTCCACTGGGAACTCTGTCTCTTGGTCTTTGTGTCATAGCAGTGGATCCAGCTTTCATAGCATGGCATTTTTTCCAATATTAAAAAAGAATTTTATTGCAAATCGTTCTTCTAAAGTGTCAGATTGCATTTTTGAAACTCACCAGCTGTGACAATCAGGCTTTACTAGGGTGTATTCCAATTCCTGCTGTAACTGTTTATTTGAACTGGAAATCATAAAAATTGGTCAGTCATCTCATAAGATGTATAGCAATAACATAGTGATTTTCAAGAGTCAACGACAATTTTAAATGCCTGTACAAAAAGTCTGGAACTTTTTGAATGCACCGCGTACATATTTGCGGTGTTTCTTAAGATTTTTCCCATAAGTAATATGTGAAGTATTCTTATCTAATACAAATAATTTGGACAATTGTATGGTTTCAAGTTTCCTATCTAATACTGATTATGACATGGTTTCATGTAATGGTTTCTATCTAATAATTATCATTTATTTGCATACAATTATATGATTTCAAGCAACTAAGAGCAGTAATTTACTACTGTTTTTGCGTTGGTGTGGCACAATAGGTGAGGCACCCGATGAGACTCGAACTCACTCGTTCAGATTTGCTAATCTAACTTACAAATCATTACACCACCATAGTGTCCTCAAGCAACTAACTGTAATCCTTAGAAAACAATCATTATATGAAGAAACTGTCTTTGTTGTATATTGGCCTACGACCCGGCCGGGCTGTCAAAATAGGAAATGCACCTGTGTAAATAACAGGTGCATCCGGTCGAGGAATATCAGGATATCATAACCTTGACCGTGGACGGGTTGAATGAGTGCGATTTATGACGCCCACAAGAAGAAGGTGGACGTTGAACTATTATATAATTGAGTGCACAGGAAATTCAATCAGTTGGACACAAGATGCGGTACAGATAGCCAGCACCCAGCAGAGGAGCCCTCAGGACCCCCGTACAGCAGTTGGGGATCAACCAGTTGGAGAGAAGATGCTGGATTGAGGAACATGTCCCAGAGAGGCTAGGCCCCCCAGGCCCCCGGTTGAGCAGCCCAGGAGAACAGGAAGAAACACTGTTATGGCCATAAGAGTGGGGGTCAATATGTTGCAGTTCTGTTCGGTCTCCAACTCCCTCTCACGCACAACCCTTTCAATAAAGTGAGAGGTATATTTTTTTAAGACCTCTGTCGCTCGTCTTTATTGTGTCGTCGTTATGATTATGCATACATATGTATATGTATTATGTGACTATACAACATCATTAATACAAATAATTTTAAGTTATATGACATCTAGTAAACCTTTCGAATACGAATGCTTTCTGCCCAGTCAGCTGGGGTTGTAGAATACACCGACTGCACCTCTGCAGAGGGGTAAGACACCCCAACGAATGTCCTGTTTTTGACACTAAACAATCTGATAGTGACGTTCTAGCAACGCTGTAGCATTTGGGAGTACACCTTCAATGCCATCGCTCCCAGGTCCACTCTGGAAGTGGTAGTACCTGATAGGGTCATATCTATGGGTCAAATAGAGCTAAACTACGCACGTATGCTAAGCTGAATTGTTTAAAATAGAACTGTTTTGACATTCAACTGAACTATTTTGACATTTAGCTGTTTGTAAAAAACTACACTTATATTAACTGAATAGTTTAAAATTTAATTCGGCGTTAAATTATCCGAAAAGGGATGATATGGCGTAAAACGAAAAACCGACCAACCAATCTACGAATAATTTTTAAACAGATCCAATGATGTAGCCCTAACAGGTACTATCATTCTGAGTCCGACTGGACCTGGCAGTCATGGCAATGAAGAAATACGCCACATTCCCAAGATCTCTAGGACTGGAGCCTCACTATCAAATATAGTTTTGAGTCATAAACAGGACATTCCTTTTCTATCCTATGCTGAGAATACAGCTCTGTTTACAGGTGAATGAGTGAGCGGAAACAAGAAGAACGGAGAACTCGAGGAAGAATTGAGATTCTCCTGACTGCACAAGTCCTTGCATCTACGACAATACTGTTGTCTAACCGAAATTAAAGAACACAGGTTATTCTACATAGGAGAGGGAAGTGATAGACTCATGCTTATTCCTAGGGTATAATCGTAAACTGAAACAAACAGTTTTGTCCAAGATTTCAACTTGGTTCATCAATCCCATGTCAACCAGAATAACTTTTACTCTGTGTGTCAATGATGTTGGTTGGTTGTAATACCAAATTCTATTTACATATATATAACCTAAAATTTCTAAACGAATAATTTTTTTGGTTTGGTTTGATTTTTTTGCACATCAACCATTGTAGGTTATTAATGCCAAATCCATTTTTATACATATTAACAGTTTATTTCAAACAATTCAGTTTATCTTAAGTACACAGTTTAATTGTCAAAATCATTTCTATTTCACGCTATTTAGTTTAGTCAAACAGTTCTAATTCAAACAATTCAGTTTAGCATGCAAAAACAGTTCTATTTCAAACAATTCAGTTTAGCATAAGTATGTAGTTTAAACGTCAAAACATTTCTATTGCAAGCAATTCAGTTTAGCATAAGTACGCAGTTTATTTCTATTTGACTCAGTGAAAAGACCCAATCATTCAGGGCCAGAGTGGACCTGGGAGCGATGGCAATGAAGACGTACTCCGCATTCTCCAAAGCTCCAGTATTACCGAAACCTCACCATCAAATTTTTAGCATTATATCAGGAGACTCATTCGGTGGGGTCTTACACCTCTACATAGAAGCAGTCGTTGTATCCTACAGCCCTAGCCGACTGTGCAAGCGTGCTAATGAGAAAACAAGAGTAAGTGTTTGAGGAGGTTTGTTGTCACCTGATCCCTAGCGAGTACGATGAGGCATCTGGCAGGAATTTTCATGAAATAGACCAGTAAACTTGTAATAGAAAAAGGTATGCATTTCTCTTCAGTAGATCGAAATGACCAATCTCTGAAGATGATATATGACGATGTTGAAAGGTAGAGCTCATGAATATCTGTGAGCGCTAGAGGCCACGAAAGGTTATAGCTAAGCTTGCATTAAAACTAAGAATTATTTCTAATATCATTACTCTCAACATTACAGTTACGCTTGATAGTGTCATTAAATAAACATCAGTATCACATGCGTAGCTCGACAATCAACGTCCGTATCAGCGTTACACAGCTGTTGTCGATACGAACATCAACATCACAGGTGCCCAGATCGCTATTTTACTTGCCCGTCTGTCATAGCATCATTGTGCGGTAGATTTCACAGCTGTCATTACTGTCAACATCATAACAGTCGTCAACATCAACTGTTCCGTTAATTTTTAACTTCCTTCTTCCTTTTTGCGTTGCCTGCCACCCGGGTGAATTTTTTCTTCAGCTAATCCAAGAAGCCAAGTCTGTTGGCATCTCGTCAATTCTTCCTTATCATAACTTCCGTTTTTATCTCACTTACCAGTATACTTTTCTTTACTTTTTTTATACTGACAGAAAGTGTTTTCGCTTGGACCTACCACCGAACAAAGAATCCGCCTAAGAGTGATTTCGGACGTGATCAAGGGCTTTTTTGTAAGCTCACAATCTTCCAATCACTGAAAACATATAAAACAATTAAGAGTATATGTAAAAGATTGAAATGCAACCAAACACTGTCGGCAGAGCTTAGAATAGAGAGGGGTAAGACCACCCCCAAAAGGGTTTTCCTGGCTATGAAACTAAAATCCATTTCATGGTGAGGTTTCTGTGCTGAAGATTTGCGTCAAATGGTTTACTTTTTAATTGCCATTACTCCCAGATCCACTCTGACCTGTTAGGGTCACTTGGTCAAATAGATTTATCTAAAAACTATTCCTATTCGATAGGATCGCGTCTAAAAAAAACTTTCAAGAGATAACTACACATAAAATGTGAATATGAACATACACTGAAAGTGATTCCTTAACATCTAGGCATAAAATAATCCTGGACTGTTTGACATGCCAATAAAATAAATAAATTAATAAATCAGTCAACCAAAATTCAACGGAAACCAGTCTGGTAATGGGCTTGTTACAATCTACAACTGTTCCCGGTGGTGTTATGGTTAACAAGCTAGACTAGCAAACCTTCAAGAGTGAGTTCGAGTTTCATTGGGTGCCTCATTCATGCGGTCTCGTGCTATATCTAAGCAAAAAAAAATGTAAATTAAGACCCTGGTGTAGATATCATACACACACACACACACACACACACACATATATATATATATATATATATATATCAGGAAATTACAATATCGCACTCTAATAATTGCTCACTAAACAATTTTCACTCAATGGTCAGTTGAAACAGTAAAATCCACAAGATGAGAGGTTCTTTTCTTTTTTTTAAAATTAAATCTTGGTCTTGTCTTCTAGCCAGTATTGGGTGACCATTCATATCTCAGGGTTCCAGAGAATTTTATGCGTTTAATTTTAAAGGATAGTTTCTAGTTTGTGTATATGTCATTTGTTAGAGTGTGAAATGTTGGTTTCTAGCTCAATTCTTACTGAATTACCTTTCCCATGATGATGTACTTAACCTTCTATTATTTTTGTGCTAGTTTGCTGCATTCATTTATTATGTAATTATCTATTTCTTTTTTATCAAAAACAAAACCTTTACATGCAATTCTTCAGCGTATTGTTAATTTTGATCTTAACATAATTAGTTCTTATGGCTATATTTTATACTATTATTATTGAGACTCAGTTTCTCTCTTTAGGTTTCCCCTTCGTACCCATATATATATATATATATATATATATATTAAATTGTACTATATATATATATATATATATATATATATAAGCGAAGGTCATTCAATAAATATATAGTTTTTGAAAAACAAAATACATTTTTTTTCAGATTTCCAACACAAAAATTAACTTTGCGTTGTTTGGAATTGGCTGATATATATATATATATATATATATATATATATTGGCCTAATTTCTCATTTTAGGAAGACATTGACCATAGGAGGGAATCGCTGGTTTATCATCTGAATTGTACTTCTTTTATTCAATTTTAAGTAGAAGCCTTGCCAATTCGTTGCCCTTTGAAAGGCATACACATCTTGACTGTCCTTTTGTACAACGGTTCAAATATCGCATAAAAATACTGGAATTATCCAAAGGCGAACATTCTGTGGGTTTACGAATTGCCGAACGTTATTTTTTTTTGGCATATATTTTCGGTTTGTTTTAAAATCCAACGCAATCTTATGTAGGAAGAAACCATCCACTAATAGATAAATAAATAAAGAATAAAAACAAAGACCAAAAATTTTAAAAAAAGCAATCAAATAAAAAACAGAACTTTTTACTTTAAGGATCTTCATTTTTAAATGACTGACGGCTTGGCTCCATTGCCCAAGAATGAAGTTCGTATTCAAAGCAATAGTATCAAATAAAAATAGCCCTAACTCTTGCTGTCAGCAAATTACAGGTTTTAACTGAAGGTTTTATCAGCATTTTTTTCTCTAAGTTTAATTTCTTGCTTTATATTCCTTTTCTCCGAGAAACTACTTTTTGGGTTGGAAGACCTCACATGCATTTTTGTTAAGAGATCGTCATCAGTGTTTATTTTTTCAGCTTTTATTGAGACTTCGCCAACCTCTTCTATAGCGTTAAACGGCTTTCTACTCAAAGAAATAATTGAAGAAAAGACATTCGTTCAGTTTTGATGGCTACTGAAAATCTCTTGATGCCAGCCATTTTAGTACGGGAAAGTAGAGGCTGAAGTTTATTGCCGAGTACTACGGACTGATCCTCTTACCATCCATTTGACACGTAACACAATATTAACTGCCAGTTAAATTCCTGCAATGACTTGAATAATTCCGAAAATCAGGAGCCGTTGATTGTAAATGTTAATTTGTTCCAATTTTCTTAACATTTATCTGGACTCAGTGACGTTTACGACCTTTGGGCCTGTTTGGATCTTTTCGCTGTTTAAGACACCGTAACGTTGTCATCCAAATTTGTTTGTCACGTTAAGATGCATGTAGCATTAATCGATACACACTTCTTGTGTCTGTCCAGTCGACGGGGCTTAAAATATACGGACTGTATTCCCAGCAGTATAGTAAGACAACCTCCAAAAAGAAGCATGCACAGACTACTGCACTAATTTGCGTCTGATGGTGAGGCTAGAGGTCTGTCATAGCTATTTGCCAAGTTTTTGCCTTAAAATGTCACAAAGCCGTATGAATTGGGTACGCAATGAGACTCGAACTCCCAAGTGAAAGTTTGTTTGTTTGTTTGGGTTCATGGCATATCAACCTTTGTAGGTTATTTTATGCCAAATCCATTTTTATACAAATAAGCATTTCTATTTGAAGCAATTCAGTTTAGCAAAAGTACACAGTTTAATAGTCAAAAACAGTTCAATTTCAAGCTATTCAGATTAGTCAAACAGTTTTATTTCAGACAATTCAGTTTAGAATAAGTATAGGTTTTTACACACAGTTGAATGTTAAAACAGTTCTATTTCAAACAATTTAATTTAGCTTAAGTACAGTTTCAATGTCAAAAGAGTTCTATTTCAAACAATTCAGTTTAGCATAAGTACACCATTTAAATGAAGTAGGCAGTTTAAATGTCAAAACAGTTCTGTTTCAAGCAACTCAGTTTAGCATAAGTATACAGTTTAACCCTATTTGACCCATAGATAGGACCCTATCAGGTGGTATCACTCTGGTCCAGAGTGGACATGGGAACGATGTCAGGGAAGGGGTACTCCGCATTCCCCAAAGCTCCAGCATTACTGAAACTTCACCATTATTTAGTGTCATATCTAGGACAGTCGGCATATTATACAGCAATATGAAGGTTTGCTCGTCTTGCTTGATAAACATTTCACCAGATCTGGGTTTAATGAAGTACTCGTTTATTGCCATGTCTCCAAGTTTCACTCTGACATGGAGTGGTAGAACCTGGTAGAGTGATGGGACCCTATTAGGTTTTACCATTGTATGTCAGAGTGAACCTAGGAAACGTGGCAAAATGGAACTGTTTAAGAATTATTCATATCCGGGTGCGAAAAAAGAAACAACTCAAAAATGTAAATATTAACGTAAAATGATCGCGATTCACTAACCTTATAAATAACACTATGCACATTTACTTGCCCTTAAAATCACTCTGTCAATAAGGTGGATTTTAAATTGATCAGTATTAAAAAGACATTATATATATATATATATATATATATATATATATATATATATATATATATATATATATATTTGTTTAAAAAGCAAGAAATTTAGAAATATTATTGCATTTCCATGATAAATTTATTTCGCTTATAGAAGCTCGTCAGATGAAATTCAACTGGTATTAGGTTACTTTTTCTTTTTTCCGTTAAACCCCGGCGACATATTTCACATTTTGGTTTACAGGGATATTTTGTATTAAATAGCCATGCATTGAGTATTCATTCTTTGGATATTCATATTCATTCTTTGGAAATTTACTTTATATATATATATATATATATATATATAAGAGGGTCATTCAAAAGTTCTAAACCTCACTCATATTTTTATTTGTCTTGAACATCTCACTGGGACAGAAATTAAGACAGGAATCTTAATTATTATTTCTATTTTTTTAAATGGTGGGATGTTGTTAGAACGAAAATGTTCATCTATAGCTCTTTCTAAGGGAAGCTAAGAATTTTTTAGAACTATTCTAGTATATATATATATATATATATATATATATATATATATATATAAATGATCATTTTAAGTAGGGGTTCATACTTGAATAAAAAAAACGTGACCAAGAATATGTCTAAAAGAAAGCAAAAATATCATCCTTTCGACTGGAATTTTATCAAGAGAAAACAACCGGTAAAATTCACTAGTATTATATAACAACGGGGTCATGAATAATAAGAGTCGTGGAGAAGAGGGACACACAAGAAAAACCTACAATTCTTCAGATTACCTAAATACCTACAAGGGGTATTTGTGTTTCTTCTGCTTGCTTAGGCTAAGGCGATATTCACCTACCGCTAAAGCTTCCAATATAGCAATATTTTCATAATTTCTAGCCTCGTGCAAGACAGAGAAACACTCATCAGATTAATTCATCCCACATAAATAGTGTTTGCTAATGGCTGACTCATGTGACTGTGAAAACGTGCAACCCTTTTAGCTGTAATAATACTATATATAGGCAAGTTGATGGAATATCAAAGGGCAGCCCATTTGGTCACTTTAGCGCCAATGTATTCGTGGGTTTTTTGGAACAACAGTTTTTCGATAGGTTTTCTGAACCATATTGTTATGTTCGTTACTTTGATGATACTGTTGTTTTTTTTTTCTTCTCGTTAAGAGGCCATACAATTTAATCAATGCCTGAATAATCTTCCCCCGTCTTTGTCATTTAAAATGGAAGAGGAGTATAACATGTTCCCTTTTCTTGACGTGTTGGTCGAGAAGGGTTCTTCTTCCTTTGTTACTAGTGTATATTGAAAGCTCACTTTCACGGGGTTATACAATAGTTGGGATTCCTTCACTCCTAATTCTAGGATGATTAACCTTTTCAAATACCTTATTCACCAGACACTGATAATTTATTTTTTATTTATTGCGGACTTTTTTTCCTCATCTTGGTAGTTTTTTTATGTTGTTTCTTCTTTTACTACGTTTCGGCCAAATTTCACCTCTGGCCTTCTTCAGGTGATTTACCATGACCTCGGATAGGAATGCTGAGTC
Source organism: Sepioteuthis lessoniana (assembly GCA_963585895.1). NCBI lineage: Eukaryota > Metazoa > Mollusca > Cephalopoda > Myopsida > Loliginidae > Sepioteuthis > Sepioteuthis lessoniana. The sequence goes on along the minus strand of OY757906.1, from coordinate 77,529,768 downwards.
TTGTAACCGTATCCCCAGCACTCCTATCCGAGGTTGCGGTAAATCACCTGAAGAAGGCCAGAGGTGAAATTTGGCCGAAACGTAGTGAAAGAAGAAACAACACAAAAAACTACCCAGATGAGGACAAAAAGTCCGCAATAAATAAAAATTGATTCTCAGATTAAGAAGCCTCATCTCAAAATGATTCCAGTTAAACACTGATAATTTGTTCTGATGACAGGATTGAAGCAGACCTTAAAATATTCACTTAAATTTTTTGGAAAAATGGATATCCTAAGGATGTTATTTCGAGTTGTATAAGATGTACGATATCTAAATTTGACACCAGCTTTTTTGGTGCTTCAAAATGCCTGATATATGTGAAGCTCCCGTGGAGTGGACCTGCCAACCAGGTATTCGCTGACAACATTTCCTCGTCGGCAAAGCGTTGTTTTTACTCTGTCAAGGTTAGAAACATCTTCACTACCAGATCTGCCTTTTTGTATACCCAAAAGAATGTGCTACTGCAACAAAATATGATGGTTAATAGGTTTCAGTGTCAGTATGATGCTGACTATTAAGGTAGGACAATCTAGAGGTTGGAAGTACGTGTTGAGCAGCACGTACAACGAGAAATACGTAAACGGTCACAGTTTGGTCTTTTGCAGTCACGTGAGTCAGCCATTGGCGAACACTTGTGCTACTAATATTTACGTGGAACAAATTACTCCGAAGAGTGTTTCTCTGTCTTGCACAAGGCTAGGAACAATAAACATCTTGCGATATTGGAGGCTTTATCGATTGTTGAAATCGCCCTAACCTGTGCAAGCAGAGGAAATTCAAATACTCCTTGTTGTTACTTGGGGATTCTTGAGCTTTGTAGGTTTGTTACTCCTGTGTCTGTCCTCTTCTCGACTTTATTATACATTACCCCGTCGTTAAATTATATTAGTGAATTTTACCAGTTGTTTTCTTTTGATAATGTGCCGGTCGAAAGGGCTTTGTAATGTGGTGTTTTTTTTTCCGTCATATTTTTAGACATGTTCTTTTTTCTTTTTATTAAGGTATGATTCCCCTACTTTAAATAATCACTCGTATATGCTGTACCAATTATATATATATATATATATATATATATATATATATATATATATAAGAACATCACTAGGTTGTTTTAGGCATTGAACAGCTTGATCCTTATTTGCAAATACACTAACGGGAAAATATCGATCTTACAACTGCTTTAAAAAAATAAACAAAAAACCAATTAAAATCAAATAAAGTAAAAATAAAACAAAGACTGACTTAACCATTAAATAACGCAACAAGGGTTGATATGCCAAAAAAAAAAAATAACCTGCCAAACAACCAACCAACCAACCCTTAGTCTCAACACTATTGGTTGTCAATAGCCGACTTAAAAATATTTTTGAATATGAAATTAAATTCATATATAATGCATTGCAGACAAAGAAGACACGTGTGACTCTGGTGCAATAGTTTTTATACAGACTAAACCAGAAATTATTCGGTTTCAACAACATATACACATAATGTTATACATAATGTTATAAAATATCCAGTTAATAATATCTAACAAAAATATGAATATAGACTTGTCAAAAAGGGGCCAGTATTATATATTACAATATTCCAATATTCTTTGATAAGTTAATTTTTGTTATCAAATTTTGGCAGCAAGCAAATAGAAAATCCAATATGCTAAAATAATATATAGTTTTAACTTTTTTTGTTGCTTTTTTGAATGATAATTTGTATTTATTTTTGAAGAGGAAAGGACCTTTAAAAAAAAAAGAATTCACGCAAAAAAGTAGAAGTGGATCTACACTCCTATCTGAAATGGCATTGCCGTCCCGAGTTCAATTCCTGGACGAAGCTGTGCATGCTTCATTTCGTGCTAATGCCTTGGGTAAAGCTGTAAATCCTCAGTGCTCCCACCAGCAATGGGTAAATTGTAGGGTAGATTGTCTTTTTAGCCTCATTAAGGCAACAGGTCTAGAAAGAAAACTGAATTGACACCAGTTGTACTCGGCTTATTAACAGACCTTTTGTCACACTCCACAAAGAGCAGAGTGTGACACAATCACGACCGAAAGAACTAAAATATGTTGCCTCGAAGATTTGTAAGGGAAACTCTTTAAAACAGCCACTTAATCTTTCAGGACTCCTTCTTCAGGACAGCAGTTGGATAATCATTACTCTACAGGAGGCACCCACGGATAATTCCTCATCACTTAAAGAACTAAAATACTATTTCGACTTGAAAATTTATACCATCTCCCCAACAAAAAATGCTCTGTCGACTGGAGCAGTAGAATACACCGACGTCGCCTCTGCTGAGGGGTAAGACCCTCCCACTAATGTCTTTGATAAGACACTAAACAATCTGATGGTGAGGTTTCTTTGGGGAATGCCGAGTACCCTTTCGTTACCATCACTCCCAGCCCCACTCTGCTCTGCAGTGGTAGTACATGATTGGGTCCTATCAATGGGTCATATAGAACTAAACTGCATACTTAAGGTATACTAAATTGCTTGAAATAGAACTGTTTCGATATTTAACTGCGTACTAATGCTGAATTGAATTGTTTAAATGGAACTTTTGACATTGAAACTCTACTTACGTTAAACTGAATTGTTTTGAATGAAACTTATTATTTGTATAAAAATGGATTTGGCCTTAAATAACCTACAAAGGTTGTAATGCCATAAACCCAAACACCCACCTCCACCACCCAAAAAAGAAAAAAAATGCTTGTCCTTAGTTAATGTCATACTGTATCGCCCATAAATTAGTAAACTACTAACAATCTTTTTAATAAAATGGTAAGCAGGATTTAACTTTCTGCAAATTCTAACGCAACGCAATCTTTTAATCTCCCACTTTTCTCCTTTGAGCCTTGTGTCGTACTAAGGTAAGCTTAGTAGATATATAAAAACAAGATGTAATCAGATATTCTTTCGGTAATCTGTTCAAGAGGAAAGAAATATTCTTTAATATCTTTTATCAGCTCAACACAAGATTGAAGAAATTACTAGGCAAATGCGTAAATGTTCTGATCATATGTTGCGCATTTTTTAGCAATGTAACATCAACACTTAGGCAACGATAATGTTTTAAATATATTTCCGTGTTTTTATTTCTATTTATTCATTTTTTGTTATGCTGTTAAAACAGATATATCCCCGCTCAACCAAGTCATAACCGATATCAAATGTTACAGCCTGTCGTCAAGATTTTGTCGACATACCACAAGAGAAAGGAAGAGTATCTTACTATAACGTAAAGTTTGATGTGGATGATGACTGTGGCTGTCAAGGTTCGTCTCTTCTCTTCACTTTCTCTGGGGGCCACCCAAGAGGAATACACTATTTATACACGATTGTAAAGTAAGCTGAGAGACATCAAAACAATCTTTGAATTCCTAAACGCCGCATTATGAGAGGATATACTGGATGAATAAGCAAAACAAGGCAAAGAGTGAACACCAACCCCCAAAAGTCCGGATAAAGATACAAGAAAAAATAAATGCTACGAGTGACCCGTAGGTTGTTAATGAAACGTTTTTCAATTGGTTTTTCTAGTGGTTTACAGCTTCTTAATTTGTTAGACCTAATATGAGAAGAGCCAAAGATATTTGAAAGACATTTTTTATTAGAGTAATTACTAACCCCGTTAAAAATTATGGAATCAGCTCACTTAAAACAAGTTCATCTTTTTTTAGATTCTATTTCGCAGTAAATAAACTAATAAAAAATTTAGATGCAAAACTTTTTCCTTTAATACCAAAACATTCTGCTTTCATAAAATATACCTTTAAAAAATCTATTAAATGATACAAATTGATGGTTGCTCAGATTGGGTTCTTTAGCTTTGGTAAGCCGACCAGTCTAGGAGAAAAACTCTGAATTCAAGCCAGTTTTACTCCACTTAAAAATTGGCCTTGTAATACCTCCTGGTCATGGGGATGTGGTTAGGTAAAAACGTAAATCCTAACAGAAAACAACGATAAGAAAAAGCCAATCAAATTTCTTCTTTTACATATGAAATTATTTTTATAAGCCATAATTTATGAATACCTTGTAGAATTTTCCTTGGAAAAATAAAACTAAACAAAAATTTATCTCTATAAAATATACCTTTTTCATTTCGTGTAAAAGCTAAAAAAATGGGATTTCTTCTAAGATGTAGCCGTGTCAGAATGATTATATGATTGCACCACTTAGACTTCAACAAAACGCCTGGAGAAAAAGCCAGATGGGAACTTCACAAGAATGCTGCATGCTATTTTGAATAAATCCTAGAAGCAACACCTTACAAAACAGCAGCTGTACGGCTACAAACCTCCCATCTCCCAAGAATCCAATATAACTAGCAAGGCATGCTGGGAACTGCTTGTGATGCAAGGATGAATTCAAAAGCGACATTCTCCGATTGACGGCAGTGTTCGCCGACTAACAAAAAATTACACTCATCAAATCTGTGCGGATACTGGATGCCGTCAAGATGATTTAGCAGGTTCGAGAACTGATTAGGACAGAGAGAGAGAGAGAGAGAGAGAGAGACTGACAGAGAGAGAGAGAGAGAGAGAGAGAGAGCAGAATACCTGCTGTGACGTTTCCAAAGATGACTGATGTAGTTCTTAAAACTGTGTAAATCGCTGTTTTTATATTGCAACAGGAACAGAATCATCACAAATTCTTTTTGAGAAACAACTTTCTAAACGTCAGACAAATGTGAAATGTTTTAAGCAACGTCTCCCGTGTTTAGAATAAACCGAACGTTCCAAACGCATTCTCCTTTTCTCCCTTACTAAATTTTCTTCAACGTTTTGGCGTAAAAAGAATGTCTTATGTGTATCTTCCAGGCAGCGGTCGTATCGATACTGTTATATGGATGCACTACTTGGACGCTAACTAAACGGCTGAAGAAGAAGTTAGACGGCAATTACACAAGAATGTTGCGAGCAATGTTGAACAAGTCCTGGCGGCAACACCCCACAAGACACCAACTAAACGGCCGCCTACCTCTCATCATGAAAACTATCCAAGTCAGACGAACCAGACACGCAGGACACTGCTGGAGAAGCAAGCACGAGCTCATAAGTGACTTACTCCTATGGACCCCCGCATATGGCCAAGCAAAAGCAGGACGATCACCTCGAGCATACATACAGCAGCTATGTGAGGATACGGGATGTAGCCCTGAAGACCTGCTAGAGGTGATGAATGATAGAGAGAAATGGCGAGAGAGGGTCAGGAATATCCGTGCTAGCCGCACGACATGATGATGATGGTGATGATGTGTATACCCAACCCCTCTGCCACTGAAAAGATGCGACACAAGTTCTAATTTATAAGCGGAATACGGCTGGTTTGAATTAATTTTTTTCTTTTCCTCGACTGGTAAAACTTATGGTACAATATTTGTGTTCTGAATATTACTATATGCCAAGACAACTGTATTTATCAGTTTAAAATTAGTACTTTAGAAGATACCTTCATTTGATCATCTATTATTTGAACTGAGCCAGCTACAAAATTGCATTATCCAGTCGACCGGGGCTGTATAATTCACTGACTGCTTCTCTGCAGAGGCGTAAGACCCTAACCCAACAAGTGTCCTATTTATGACTTTAAACAATCTGATGGTGAGGTTGCAGTAATGTTGGAACCTTGGGGAATGCAGAGTAATCCTTTATTGCCATCGCTTCCAGGTCCACTCTAGCCCGGAGTAGTAGCACCTGATAGGGTCCTATCTATGGTTAAATAGAACTAAATTGTGTACTTATACTAAACTGAACTGTTTGAAATAGAACGGTTTTGACAATTAAACTGCGTACTAATGCTAAACTGAATTATTTGAAATAGAACTGTTTTGTATAAAAATGGATTTGGCATTAAACAAGCTACAAAGGTTGATATGTCATTAAATCCAAACAAAATATAATATTGCACTAGTGAACCCCAACACAGTTTGAAAACCTCTGAGGTACTCATACACCCGCCATTTTGTTGCATTTAAAAGACCTATTTTATCGTCTTCTCAAATTTGTATTTTTAAAAGAATTTTGGCGTTTGTTTCTCTACGATACATTCTTCTTTTTCTATCATTCTGTCTTACTCTGTTTGGAGTACCCTTTCATTGCCATCACTTCCAGGTCCACTCTGACCCGGAGTACTAGCACCTGAAAGAGCCCTATCTATGATTCAATTAGAACTGTTTGACATTTAAACTGAGAGCCAAAAATGATGTATATTAAATTGAATTATTTAAAAACGAACTGTTTGATCATTTAACTGCGTGTAAATAAATGACTGATGTTTAATTGAATTATTAGTAATACATAGCAATACATAGACCCATTTAACTTTGACTTATGCTAAATTGAATTGTTTTAAATAGAACTTTGTGATCATTAAACTAAATGTAAGTAAATGATTGATGTTTAATTGGATTGTTCCTCAACTTGGAACAATTTAATGCTGTTGATTTATGTTTACAAATCATATATTTCTAATATATATGAATAAACCGGATTTACAATTAAATAACCAACAATGGTTGGTATGCCATAAAACCAAGCCCAACTTTACTCTTTCAGTAAACTTTTTCATTGCACTTTAAATTTGTACAGAGGTATTTTTGGGTGAATGGTTAGTGGTGGGGAGAAGAGGTTCAGCAAAGTTCAAACTCTAATTGAAGCAATTTGCATTTAATTCACATTTGGGAAAGGCATGAATCCACTTCTCACCAGATATGGATATACATCATCATCATCATCATCATCAAGGTGAGATGACAGCACTGATTCACTTGTCTCTCTCTTGCCATCCATTTCTATCGGTTATTGGTCTTGGTAAGTCCTCTAGACGGCATCCAGCTTCCGCACTGAGCTGATGAATGTACGTTTTTGCAGATCGGCCAACATTTGTGACATTATGTGCAGGTGGCCATAGGAGAATGTCGCGAACGAGTTGGTCCTTATTTCTTCAGCAGTTCACAGCATGTCTTACTCGTCTTACTTGAATAGTTTATAAGATGGGAAGAAAGTGGCCGTACAGCTGCTATTTTGTAAGGTGCTGATTCAAGGTTTTATACAAGTACATTGTAAAAAGCAGTCCAACTTTGAGTTCCATAAGTTATGTAGGGGAGGGTTCTTTGCTTCTGGTAGTATGCCAACCCGTAAAATCAGTCATATTACTTTGAAAGTATGTAACCTACGTTTACTTGAGAGATATCATATCGGGGCATTACTCAACGAGGCACACTAGCGATCTATCTTTTTTATGTATTTATGGCCCCTCTGCACGAGCAGGATGCGACACAAGGTCGATTGTAAGCAGATTTTAACAGGTTTGGATTCCGAGTTTTCCTTCTCCTAGATTGGTTGCCATTTTAATGTTAAAAAGCCCAGTCTGCGCAAATATTTATCTTGAGAGAGAATAATTACTTATGTAGACAGCATCCAGGATTTGAACTTGGATTGTTGTGTCTATTTACGATGATAACCATTACATCACAAGCGCCACCTTAATATAATTGCTTACTGGAAAGATCTAAATTTGTATTTATTATTTCTCTTTCCGTTGCGAACAGGAGTACAAGTTTACTTTAAATTACGGATATAACAATTCCGTTCTTGTTGCTCTGGACGTACGCGCCCATTAACTTCAATTCAGACGCGCTTATACGACAAACCTTACGGTATACAATCATATCTTATCCCTTCACTTTTCATTTTCCTCATCTTATCATAATTACTCCGATCAGTACACCATCTGGTCAAAAGAGAGGAAATGGACTTAGGAAGGATGTGCTACGCCAATCAAGCGAAATCAAATGAGCGAACGGATTTAAGAAGACAGTGTTACGCTGATTCCTCGATTTGGGAAGTTTTGCTTTGAAAATCAGCATGAAAATCCAGTGGAGAATTGGTATTTACTTCAGATAGAATGCAGGGAACCTCTACAACTTTTAAACATTCTTTTCTCTTATTTGTTCAGTCATTTATTAGCTTTCCTCATTATCTATCTATCTATCTATCTATCTATCTCAGTCTACTAATATATATATAGGTCTATTCATATCTATCTCTGTTCTTATCTATTTATCTGAATCTATCTCTCTATCTATCTCTGTTCATATCAAACTATCTCACTGTATTCATATCTATCTATCTATCTATCTATCTTTTTCAGTCTATTTATATTAATTTATCTATCTATCTACGAGCGGATTCAATTTTTACCTTTTCTTTCCTTGTTCATTCATTTCTTCCTGTCTGCATGAAATAAATAAAACATTCTCTACATCCTGCTCCACTTATTTGCCTGTCCATTTCCTCTGCATCAATCAGTCTTTCTACAGCAATTTCACCTTATCTTGTTTTTCTTCTGCACTTCCTTTCTCTTTTCCTCTCTCCCAGCAAACAATTATTTCTTCCAACCTTCATCTTCCGTCAAATTTTCTCGAATAACAAACAACCAAACCATTTCATTGCTCGTTCTCTTTTCCCATAAATCTTCTCTCTCTCTCTCTCTCTCTCTCTCTCTCTCTCTCCCTCTCTCTCTCTCTCTTTAACTGGCTCTCAATCATTGTTTCACTTTTTCTTTTTCATTCTCTCAGTCTTCTTAATAAGCATTCAAAGCGATTGCTATTTTGATGTCCTCTCGCGTCAACATTTCAAGACAGTAAAAAGCCGCTGTTCTGCCTCGAACGGATCACGATGCCAAAGCGCTCTTCATGCTCTTGTAGATCGGTTAGGCTCACCAGCAAATGAGCAGAGAAGATATTTAGCGGAAATAATCCGACAATTACGCCAGCTAAGCGAAACCACGTGCCACGGAATACCAACACAAGCAACAGCCATTTGACTTTGCCTTGAAACAAGCGATTGTTTTCTGCGCTAAATCTCTCCTTCTTTATTTTTCAATTCAGTTATTTGACTTGCTGTAGCAGAGAGATTTTGCTGCGGCTGATGGGAAATGGTTGGAAAAACCTGCCGCAAATTCTTGGGTAAATAACTTTATATATATAACAGTATATCCCTCTTTCTCTCTCACTCTCTCTCCCTCTCTCTGTATATATATATATATATATATATATATATAATCTTCAAAGCCGTTAAAGACAAATATTAACCTCAATACTTTTGTATACCATAGAAATATAGATCTTTAATCCGCCAAAGAAAAATCCCAAATAATCGACGTACGATATATATGTGTGAGTTTTTGCATGTGTGTATATATATATATATATATGTTTGAGCGTGCGCGTATATATGTGTGTGAGTATATATACACACTTGCGTGAGTGTACACTTTTCTATATATATGTGTGTGTATGCGTGCGAGTATATATGTATATGATTATATATATATATATACATATATATATATATATATATATATAAGTATAGATTGAGAGATAGACATATATGTATGTGCATGTATATACATTTTTGTGTATACGTGCTCATATACGTATAAATGTATATATATATATATATATATATATATGTGTGTGTGTGTGTGTGTGTGTGTGCGCGCGTATATTCTGCACGTATATATAAGTGTATAAAACTGTGCGTATATATATATATATATATATAAAAGTAAAGTTGGCGACCTCAGTCGAGGGCGACCAGAAGGTTCCCTTTTCAATAGCAACTACACCGTGTTGTTGGGGAGGGCGCTACTGCTTTCCCTGAATTCCTCCACTTTACCCCTGATACCTACCATGTATTGTGAGTGTTAAGTATCATTTTTAAAGTCTTTGGTAAGAAGGAACCTGGGATTGAACCTAGGTCTCCCGGACCATTGGCGAACACTCTACCCACTAGACCAATGAACTGGTTAGACAACACTTGGTGGACGTATACTCTAACTCAAAACTCATAGTTTTCCTTTGGGGAATCTATGGACCTCATTATAAATTATTATTTGTGAATGAATCAGCTTCATTTTGCTTTGTTAAAAGAAGGTGGTTGCAGTTACGCTAATTTTCTAACTGTGTGTTTCAAAATTGTAAGAGAAGCTCGTCAAATAATTCCAATTCTGATCCCCCTTGTAACTTCTAACGACCACTTTACGGAGTAAAAACCTCGTTTCGAAATACTGGTACATTAATAATATTAATGATATTACTAACAAATAAATAATAGTATTTATAAATAAATATTATTAATACCATTGTAACTACCTACTTCTCTTTCTCCTCTGGACTGAAATATAGTTTTCCTTTATGGATCAATAGCCTGATTTTTACTGACAATTCAGTTGCGACACCTGTCCCAGCCAACAGCTCTCCTCCACGCTGTCTCGCTTTTACCAAAAAACAATAGCAGTTTAGAACTGCAAGGGTTTGTTTGGTTTCGTTTTTTTTTTTTTTTTTTTTTTTTTTTTTGTTTAACTGAATATCAATTCTTTAAATGTATTTTTCCGTCCTGGAGAGTGTAAAGTACCTCTTTACCATTATTCTTAGATCCCCTCAGACTCCAAATACTCGTACTTAGGGTTCTATAAATGGGTCAAACAGGCGTGTTTAAGAATTATTTGTATTAGAAAACTGGACACCATATAACTGTGCCAATTTTATTGTTACTTGAAGCTATAATTAACTAGGAATTATCTATTATTTAAAATCATATTAATATTTGGAAACAAATGATTATTTTTAGATAGGAATAGTTACTGAAAACGATGTAATTGTTTATGAATCCTTTGTATTCGATAGGAATACTTGATATTATATGATCTCAAGCTGTGTTCAAAAGAATGATGATGGAGTAAGTACAATAAAAATACAAAGAACATTTTAAATGTAATTATGATTCCAATGAAACAGAAATAATTGAAATTTTTAGCTTTATATAACCTATTAGGAGTTTAGGTTAGGTTATTTGGTTTAAGGACATATCAAACCTAGATGGTTATATAATGGCAAATCCTATATATATATATATATATATATATATATATTGTATGTAAGTATATATATATATATATATATATATATATATATATATGAATAATGTATGTAAGTATATATATATATATATGATTTGTAAGCGAATAGTTTGTAGTTAACTCTGATGGAAGAGGTTGCGGCCTCCCCTACACCTCGGTGTAGTAGCTATTGAAAAGGGAGCTTTCAAGTCATCCTCGGCAACGATTGTCAACTTTACTTACTTTCGAGCCGGCTCATTGCCCTAGTGGATAGAGTGTTCGCCAATGGTCTGGGAGACCTGGGTTCAATCATACCGAAGACTTTAAAAATGGTACTTGATACCTCCTTGCTTAACATTCAGCAATATAAGGTACGTATCAAGGGTAAAGTGGAGCAATCCAGGGAAAGGAGTAGCGCTCCCACTCCACCTCGGTGTTGTAGCAATTGAAAAGGGAGCCTTCAGGTCACTCTCAACTAAGGTCGCCAACTTTACTTACTCATTTCTCAATGAGCTAGAGCTCGTTTGTTCGCACACAGTTAAATGATTTCAAGCATTTTTTTTATTGCTCGCACACAGTTAAATGGCTTCAAGCATTGCTATCTAACACTAATCATTCAATTTAAGATTAACCTTTGTTTGAACATACTTATGTGAATTCAAGTATTGGTATCCAACATTCGTAGATCTATTTATTAAGTATTCTTAAATAATTGAGTATTAACCATTTATTGGCACACAGTTTAGTGGTTTTAAGTATATTAAAAAATTAAATAGTTCTACTTGACGCTTAGGTGGGACCCTAAAAGATATTACCCCTATGAGTCTGAATGGGCTTGAGAGTAATGGCAATGAAGGGGTATTCTACATTCCTACAGTCTCCAGAACAAGGGCGTTATTATCAGATACGGTTTAGTGATGCACCCAGGTCACAACCATAAGGAGTTGATATGGCGTTAAATGAATTCCTTATGTTATTTTACTGTTAAAGATAATTCCTTATGTTATTTTACTGCGGAAATTTGATTCAAATAAATCATTAATGTCATAATTCAATCTTCACAGTCCTTTTGAATTCCTTTGAATTTGCTCGTTATCTTTTTTTTTGTCCATGATTATTTGTTGTCACACAGTTACAGTTTCACCAATTGTTATCGAATACTAATAATTTTTAAACAGATTTTTTTGACTCAGCGACGTATGATTTTTAAACAGATCTATGGAACCGTAACAGGTACTATCAATCCGGGTCAGAGTAGACCTGAGATATGGTTTGCTTTCTTTATGTAATGATATATCAATCATCGTGCGTTAATGACAAAGCAATCCTTGTAGAAAAAAAATCGTGGTACCATTTAACCCATAGATGGTGGATGACTGGGGATTCATACCATCCACAGAGGTATATGTCAAAAGAGAACGTAATAACACGACTGGAGTCCGAACAAGTTTTCTACGATGTCGTAGTATAGTTCGGGAGCCACTATGCACGGACACTTCGCCGTAGACTTGGGAGTGATCACAATTAAGGTTGACCTCATCATCCTCAAAGCTTCGGAACTAGTATCATACCACCTGGTACAGTTCAGTGCTCTACACAGGACCCACTTTCGTAAACAAAAGTGAAAAGAGACGAACTCGTAGGTTGACAACAAACAATTAGGTTTATTAACCGCAGAGATATGCGTCTAACGACCAGGAACAGAACTGTTTAAACTTTGTCTGCACCTGTTAAATGTACGTAACTATGGTGGATTCCAAGTCTTTCTCACGTGAATCTGTTCTTCGGATCCCTACAAATTCCCTAATTCATTGTCCACGTCAGACAACTCACTTTCTGTTTCTCAGGACGAATAAATTTGATTTTTTTTTTTTTGTTAGGTCTGATCCCTAACAATTTCAAGCCATGCTACCAAAGCGGAATGATTGTAACGAACAATTACTATTTTTTGTTTTAGTTGGAGTAAATTTGATACTGTCTAAAGAGTAAACAGGGTAGGCATAACATTTTTATGACTGGATACCATGCTGATGTCATTAAGGATGATGGAAAGCTATGACAATCTATAAAGATATTCTGGTTTTTAAATGTTAAAAAAAGAAAACCAGAAAACAGAGCGAAATATATTTTGGTGTTTGGAGTGACAAGAAATTTTGAAATTTATGGATTATCCGCAGCAAAATAAAAAAAATTGAGGATTCTTGAAAAAAGATCAAGAATTGTTAACAAAAAACAATTCTGTTTTCTCAGAGTGATTTCCATTGAGAAAGAAGAAAAAGGTTTACTATTTTGAAAAAAGAATAATAATAATAAAAAGAAAGAAAACCCTGAAGATAAAGGAAGTGAAAATATCGGAAAAGCAAAAGCAAAGCAAAGATGAATAAAAAAAAAAAGTTTGAATGTAGAAGAGAAAGAATGAAGGGAAAAGAAGAACGTGAAAACATTGAGAAAAGAATGAAAAGGTCTGAATGTTGAAGAGAGAAGGAATTACGAAGGAAAAATTTGTATTGTAATTGTAGAAAAGGATGAATGAAAAAGGAGTTGAAAATTTCAAAAAGAGAAAAATAATAAAGGAAAAAAGTTAAGAATAATATCGAAGAGAGAAGGACTATAGACATAAAAATGATTTAAAACTTTGAAGAAAGAAAAATAACAAATGAAGCAAAATTTTAAGATGTTTTATCGAGAATAATGAACGAAAAAGAAGAAATGAAAATGCCGAAGAAAGTAGAAAATGTAAGAAAAATAACGAATGAGAAATTACGAAAGGAAATTAACTTGTCATGATTTTGTATGTATGCATATATATATATATATATATATAGAGAGAGAGAGAGAGAGAAAGAAAGAGACGCCTGTGAAATTCTTCTTTTTATAGGCTTGACATTCTTTGGTTTGGTTAAAATGTTTGTACAATTATTCCCAGAATCATTATATAACTTTCTAATTATATTTTGTGTTATAAGTTCTTACATAAGTTTGAATTGGAACAGTAAACTTATGAGATCATAAGTAAAAATAAAATAATGAAAATTGTACGAATCACTTTATATAAATCATATAAATTAAAAAGTTTAATAAATCGACTAATTGAAATAGAATAACAAAAATATTTTGAATAATAGATTCGTTGACCAACTATATTGTCACTTTTCTACATTTTTGATTACATTCGTTCACTCGTAAGACTCCAATAGGAAGAATCGTCGTAGCTTCGTGGCTAATATTCTGGACTGTAACTTACTAGTAAAGCGAATTCGTACTCCAGTGCCGCTATTACGTTCACTTTCGGACTAATAACCTTATCCCAGCCACAATTTATATAGTACTACAACTGTTTTTCCACAAGAGAGCTTTTGACGTTAAATAACCCACGAAAATTGATAAGCCATTAAATTAAGGAACCAAACCAAAAATTAGTAGTAGGTGAGTCTTTTACCATTTAATATTTGCTCTACCTTTTTGTATTGAGTGTTGTATTCGTTTTTATCAACTTGGTTTTATTATCAATATATTCACTTATTCATACATTCATATATAGGCTCGTGCGTACGTGCGTACGTACGTTATCGTCGTCGGAATTGGTAACAGTGCCCGAGTGCAATCCTTGTAGAAGCTGTTTGTATTTCAAATCGCGCTAATACCCATGTAAAAGACAGAAATCTAACTATTCTTTCCCATGATATAAGTAGATAGACTGGCTCTTTAAACTTAGCATTGCAACATGTTTTGAAGAAGAAAAACTCTAAATTTCAACCTGATAAATCTACTAAGAAATTGATTTTATGTCACTGTTATATACCCTAAACCGGGCCATTGGCATAATTGTTAGAGTATTTGCCAATGGTCCGGGAGACCGGGGTTCAATCCCAGGTCGAGTCATGCCAGAAGGAGTTGGTTACAACAGTCACATTCTGCTCCTGGAGGAGGAATGGAAACACAGACACGCGCACATTAAGGTTCGAAGCCTCACCTAAATTTAAGATTTGTCACTCACCTCTCACCTTTAAATAGGTGTAACCTTCACAGGAATTAGGTCATTAGCTTTTCCAATTTTATAAGTGGTTGTATACTGCCTCAAAAATATTCAGCTATGGCTCTTCTTTCTAAGAGAAGCTTGAAAGCTTTTGAACAACCTACGTACATATATATATTCTTATCCACACTCAGACTGTTTCGTTGGTTCATAACTCTTCTGTTCACCAAGATGCTTCAAGCCGAGTGACTTTACGCCAGCCGGACAACTTAACTCCGAGCCATCGACATTCTCAAGGTAAGTGAAGAATTCTTTTTTTACCTATAACTTTTTACATGTACATAATCGGCCACCTGTATATAAACATTTAAATAAATATGTGTGTGTGTTTTTAATGTAATTTGCAAGTTTTACGTACTCAGTATAGGAGATAGAGCCTATATACTTAATTTGGATAGCTCAGACCCAGAATCAACCAAGTATGATTGTAAGGTTTCGTCAAATGATGGTATAGGCGAGGAATTGACAGTCATCAAGCGCCGTTCACCCTGTGTCTCCGCAACTTTGGTTTGGTTTTATGGCATATCAACCATTGTAGGTTTTTTAATGCTAAACCCATTTTTATTCATATAAACAATTTCAAACAATTCACTTTATCGTAAGTACACAGTTTTGTTCTATTTGACTCATAGATAGGACCCTATCAGTTGCTACCACTCTGGGCCAGATTGAACCTGGGAGTGATGGCAATGAATGGGTACGCTGCATTCCCCAAAGCTCCAGTATTAGTGGAGCCTCACCATCAGCTTATTTAGTGTCATATCAAGGACACTCATTTCGGGGAGTGTTACCCCTCTTCAAGGATACAGTTGGTGTAACCTGCAACCCCAGCCAACTAAGCAGGTCTCCGCAAGTCTAACCTCATATATATATATATATATATATATACTACTCTGTCATATATATATATATATACATAGATAGATATATAAAGTTAGGATAGAGTATATATGTATGCATATATAGGGGTGTGTGTGTGTGTGTGTGTGTGTGTGTGTGTGTGCCGGAATAATTCCGAAAATCTGATTCCAACTTGTTCGTCAGTAATAATAATGAGCCTAAATGTATATAAACATTATCTTGAGGTGTATTTCCCGACATGTCTGAGAATAAACAGTCCCAAACATGTGTATCTATGCTTGTAGAACGCAGAAAGTGAAATATAATCTCTTTTGAGGAAAGAGAAGAAAAAATGAAGCTGAGCTTGCATATAATCACCTCCTCGTAGATATATCTCAGGACGTCAAAGACAGACAGATATATCTAAATCCCAGCCGCTATCCACCCTTTTTCCATCTCCCCCTCAGTCTTCGTTTCTAAATTCTCCTCTTCGTTCGTTTAACTGGGGCTTTTCTTTCCCCAGTCTCTTCTTCTTTTTCATTTATTTCTTTTCTAATTTGCTCTCTACTTGGTTTAATTTTCATTTCGCATTTGCCAACGGGTGATACGGTCAGATATTCCTCCGATATGTTCAGCGGTAGTCTTAGCAAAAAAGGACCCACATATTTAATACTTGAACGCCTCACAGCATGCATAGGCCTCCTAGTAATGGCAGGCACCACCCTTCTTGATGGGTCGTAGAAACAGTATAACACAATAAATGTATGTTTGTCTCAATCCTTTCTACAACTTCATCGGTACCACAAATCCTTCAATAACAGCAAAAGAATAAGATTGAACTAAAATGACAGTGCATACATTTCAGGAGTTATTTAAATTTATACCTTCAGTATCATCCGTAAATAAGTACTTCCAAATATATATATATATATATATATATATATATATATATATATATATATATATATATATATATATATATCATTGGAACTCAAGATCATCAAAGCTACTCGGATTATATCTTTAACATGATTTACTTTACGCCCAATTTAGAATGTAAGAAGAAATTTAACAAACTACAACATTTCTTTAACCATAATTCGTTAAATCTTGATGTCTGTGCAGGTTTGCGCAGCTAATATTTGACAACTAACCAATCTACAAAAGCTGAAACGATATTTTCTCTTTTTCTGTTATATATTTCAAAACACATGTCTTTGACGCAGGCGGAGTATTTTTGTATTAATGATACAAATCACAAACACGCAGTTTCAAACAATTCAGTTTAACATAAGTACGTACTTTAAATATCAAAATAGTTCTATTTCAAGGAATTCAGTTTAGCATAAGAACGTAGTTTGAATATCGGAACAATCTATTTCAAGCAATTCAGTTTAGCATTAGTACGCAGTTTAGTCCTATTTGATAGAACCCAATCTGGTGCTATCATTCTGGGTTGGAGTGAACCTGGGAGCGATGGCAATGAGGGGGTACCTCCATTCTCCAAAGCTTCAGCATTACTGGAACCTCACCGTCAGATTGTTTAGTTCGGAGGTGCTCGTGGTGTAATGGTTATCGTCGTAGGAAATGGACACGGCGACACGAGTTCAAATCCTGGACCAAGCTAATTGCATTTCACATAACAGTAATACCCTTGGGAAAGGTATGAAACCAATTATTCTCCCTTCAACTGTGGGTAAACAGTCGGAAAGACTGGGTTCTTCAACCTTGGTGAGGTAACTAGTCTAGGAGAAGGAAAACTCTGAATTTAATCTTGTTGAACTCTGTTTAAAAATTGACCTTGTGTCATATCCTGCCCGAGCGGAGGGTTTGGAAAATATGGATAGTTTAGTATCATATCAGGACACTCATATATGTAGGGCTTCTATGATTTGTAATCATAGCTTATTTATTTCGTGTGCTATTATAGTATTGTTTTCAACTATATATATATATATATATATATATATATATATATATATATATATATTAAGACTCCACTTATATCTATATATCTATTTTTCCTTGGTTTCTTTTGGTGATTATTTAAATTTTGTGGGTTATTAAATGCAAAGCTATTCATGTATGACAGTAGTGATATTATTTAAGCCATAGCTGGGGTATAAGGAGATTCATACCTTTAACAAGGATATTAGTTCAAATTAAAAGAAGTATATATATATATATGTGTGTGTGTATATGTGTGTGTGTGTGTTCTGCAAACCAACTCCATGTATATATCAAACACTTTAAAATATTGGCTACACTGCTTTTGGTTTTCTTTTTTTCTTAAAAGTCGCTTTCTTTTTGCCTATATATATATATATATATATATATATATATATATATGTTTATATACGAGGAATTAAATAGAGCCATATTACTCGCCACCAACAAAAAGGACCACCAACTTGTAAGTCAGTCATTTGCCGTCGTCAATTCTAGCTAAAAATTGGTCAACTCTCATGTCTTATCTTCCTGTCATGATTGCCTTGAGGGATATAATATTAACTAAAGCGGCGGTCAAGTAGGGGCAAAACATTGTCTGCAATCACGAAAGAACCCCCCAGTTAGATTTTGGCACCGAATACTATCTAGTCAGACAACAGGAAGTTGTTGCATACTGACTTAATAGAATAAACGGAAGAAAGCCATTGGCGTTATATTCACTGGGTAGAAGAAATACGCATAAGAGAGACGATTTGTAGAATGCCTCCATTTGTTTCTTATCTTTAATTGAACTGCTCGTCCGCGCATTAAAATATAAATGAGGTTAGTGCTATCTTAAGGCAGACATGTCTTCCTGGGTTGCCTTGTTGTAAAGTGCTTTCTTATATTGTATATTCATAAATTTGGTCTTGTTGGAAAATGCTATCAACAATCTTTACACCAATAATAATTTGTTTATTTTTATTACAATTCCAGCTTTGAGAACATTTGTGATTAACGTTTTACTTATTCAGACTTTATCTTTTACAGAACTTGTAACAGTGGAAATTAGCGACCACACACACACACACACACACACACACACACACACACACACACACACACTTGCCCAGTCGGCTGGGGGTGTAGAATAAACCGATTGAATCTCTGCAGATAGGTAAAACCCCACTAACAAGTGTCCTGTATTTGACACTAAACAATATGATGGTGAGGTTCCACTAATATTAGAGTTGGAACAATGTGAAGTACTTCTTCATTGTCATCGCTCCCAGGTCCACTTCGTCCCAGAGTGGTAGCACCTGATAGGGTCCTATCTATGCGTCAAATAGAACTAATTTCAATTTTTAACTATACTGAATTGCTTGAAATAGGACTGTTTTGAAATTTAAGCAAAGTACTTGGGCTGAACTGAATTGTCTGAAATAGAACTGTTTTGACATTTAACCATTTGTAAACCAAAACTATACTTATACTAAACAGAATTGTTTAAAATTTAATTCGGCGTTAAATGACCCGAAAGGGTTGATACACCGTAAAATTAAACAACCAACTGACAAAACAAAACACACACACACACACACACACATATGCATACACACATATACATGTGTTCACGCTTGTGTACATTTACATACTCCAGTTCATTAACTTTTCTGTTGCTTATGGCGATCTTATTAACTATAACATTGGTTAGAATAATTATGAATGAATAATTAGAATATGACCTATATGCATATATATATCATTTGTGTGTGTATGTGTATTTTGGTTATGCAATCTGGTTTCCTTCCATCGTTATT
Organism: Sepioteuthis lessoniana; assembly: GCA_963585895.1. NCBI lineage: Eukaryota > Metazoa > Mollusca > Cephalopoda > Myopsida > Loliginidae > Sepioteuthis > Sepioteuthis lessoniana. Next base: position 77,510,190 of record OY757906.1, on the reverse strand, counting down.
GTAACATCATACTGGATTAGCTAGTTACGTGGCATATTTTCTTCCATGCAAAAGCTACCGAACACCTATTAGACGCCTTTTTTAGATTACAATCTATTGGTCTCGCAGTTTGGTAAAGAGAAATTCTGTGGTTATGGTAACATTGTTTTGATATTTTTTGAATTGTTATATTTCTCACGAAATTTTAGCTATTTGAAGAACAGAATTTTATAAATCATATTATACTGTTATGTATTTTCTATTCTATCTCTTATGGTGTTCAAGATAACTGCATTTTTTTCTATAGTGTGTAAACTACACTTTAATCTTTGACAAATGTGTAGGGGATTAACACTATGATACTTTACGACAAACAACTACAACACTCTGATCCTATGTCAAAATACGCGAAACCTTTCTGACAAGGTCAAATTTAAGATAATGATTTTTACAAGGAAATTAAAACTTTACAAGCTTAAATCGTTTTTAAATGTGCTTGTTAAATGCTATTTAATTTCATAGTTTAAACTTTAACATATGTGAATTTCTTTATCTCCTCGTCATGTAAGATAACTTATAATTGACGTTACGTAAGTAAGATAATTTTTATGTCGTGAAGGATATTGATATATGATTAGATCTGGATAATTGCCGATTGGTGAGGTCGCTGTCACGTAGATACAGTTCCCCAAGAATAAAAAATGCAGTTTCAAGTCTCACTGGAGACTGTTTTTCGTTCAGATTCACTAATAGGTGTAGAATGTCGATTTGGGATTTGAGAACATCATATCTGATTGGTTAGTTGTTTGGATTTTATAGCATATCAACCTTTGTAGGTTATTTAACGCCAAATTCTGTTTATATGTATATACATTCAATCTAAGATTTCTAAACGAATACTTACATAAAATTTTAGATAAGCAGGATTTCATTTGTCTGCACGCGATTAACTGGTTCCAATTCATCATATTTCTTGGTACAAACCTGTCTCTCTTAAGAAGGACAGGACGTCATCTATTAAGACTTTCTCGAACAGATCGATTAAACTATTCTCTTTAAAAAATCGCTTTCTGATGAGAGCGAAATATCTACATTCTATGAGAACGTGTTAAACGGTGAAAGGCATTTGACACGTCAAACATGGTGTTTGTTGTTCCTGTTTCAGTATGAAAGATTGAGTGAGCCTTGTATGACCAATGTGCTTATCTGAAGAATTCTTCTTCGTTTTTTATCAGCTAATTTATTGATATGAAAATAATATCATTTAACCTAAAAGCTTTGTTCTTTGTTTTAAGCACTATATAAAATTAGAGAGTATAGTTTTAAATAAATTCATTAAACAAATAGGACGCTTTTGATAAACAACCAAAAGAAGTATGTGATATACATCCTTCATACATCATCTTCGAAAAATAGGGGGTGTCCTCGAGGTGTAATGGTTAAAGCGATGGACTGCGGAATCGTACTCCAGTCACGCTATTAGGTTCACTTTCGGGCAAATACCCTTGGGAAAGGTATGAACCCCCTTATCCTCCCAGCTATGGGTTAAATAGTACCACTACTGTTCTTCTAGAAGAATGGCTTTGGCATGAAATAACCTAAAAAGAGTTGATATGCCATTAAACAAAGAAACCAACCAAACTACGAAAGATAGAATGTCGATTAGGCAAGGCAAAAAAAAAAACCTTTTTCTTTAACACCTCCAAACTCGAAAAGTAATAATTTATTGGATGGTGACCACTGATTTTTCTCTATGGCAATGCTGGTTGGATTTGCAACACAAGGAACCAATAGGATGATGGCATGAGAAGATCGTCACGTGGGTTTTATTGAGAGAAGTGCATATGTTTTCGTTCAGGGTTTATTCATTTTGTATCTATCTATCTATCTATCTATCTATCTATTTTGCCCAGTCGGCTGGGTCTGTAGAATTCACCGACTGCATCTCGGCAGAGGGGTAACCTCCCTTACAAACGAGTGTCTTGGATATAACACCAAACAATCTGACGGTGAGGTTCCAGTTATGCTGGAGCTTTGGTGAATGCGGAGTACCCCTTCATTGCCATCGCTCTTAGGCCCACTCTCTCCCGGAGTGGTAGCACCTGATAAGGTCCTATCTATGCGTACTTATGCTAAACTGAATTGCTTGAAATATAACTGTTGTGACATTTAACTGAACTATTTTGACATTTAACTGTTTGTAACCAAAAACTATCTTTATTCTCAACCGAATTGTTTGAAATGTAATTCGGCGTTAAATGACCCGAAAACGGTTGATAGACCGTAAAACAAAACAAACAACGAAGCAAGTAAACAACTCTATATCTCTATCGTTATGTTTATATCTCTCTTTCTATCTTTCTGTCTCGTATAAGCTTATTAAGAGCTTGAAAAATATATTCTATGTACGCGCATACACCCATAAAGATGCATTGTTTAGTGGATTATATTTCATGAGCACACACACACACACACACACACACACACATATATATATATATATATATAAATATATAAGTAAATATATATACTAGTTTTTTTAATATAAATTTGATAGCATGGAAGCTTGTCTGCGACCTCAGGTTCCATGACGTTTTATAAACGACAACCATCAGGCAGAGAACGAAAGATAACGAAGAAATCTAAAAAAATCGAAAAATACTGTCAAAAGAAAGTTAGAATTGTGAACAACTTCCATACTATTAAATATAAATAAACACTTCTATATATTTACTCATTATTATTATTATTATTATTATTATTATTATTATTATTATTATTATAATATAATAGCTCTATCACAGATATTGAACACTCTCCTAATTATATCGCCTTTGGTTTACAAAAAAGCCAGGAAGTGAGAGAGTAACAACCAACAATCTTATAATATATATATATATATATATATATATATATATATATATATATATATATATATATATATATATATGTGTGTGTGTGTGTGTGTGTGTATGTGTGTGTGTGTGTGTATATATATATATAGTGCAATTTTATTTAACGTAAGTAACAAGATTATATATTTTATGATATGTAACTCTGCTATTTATCTCTATTTCTAAGTAGAATATTTCACTTAGTGATACAAGCTTATCAGTTTTGGAAGGCAAACGCAAATACAAACTCACATATACTCAAATCTCACCCCCCCAACACACATGTAAACTGATAAGATGTATCAGTAAATCACGTACACATATACATATTCATTCAAAGCATCTATTACGTTCGTTCACTCTCGCACACACCCACACACACGCATGCACACACACACACACACACACACACACACACACACACACACACACACACACACACACACACACACACACACACACACACATATTTTTAAAATATCATATCTATATATATATATATATATATATATGAAAATTAAGTACGTTACTGTGACTATGCTTCTTAACATGTGTGTACTCTTCATTCATATCTTGCTGTTCTCCGCCCCACCACCCGCCTGCCTCTTCAAATCTGACAAACAACTATTAAATATTCCGCTTGAAAAGAGGGTCTGTACTTCATAACTTGTACTTGCATAAAGATGGTTATCAGTTTTTCTTCTCTTTCCCAACGGCAGTGCGTTAAAAACGCCCTTCTACTTATTGAGTGTTGTAATTTTAATATGCGGAAGAATGGCGCCATTTTTAGGCAGCGAAAACAAAAATGGTGGGTATGTGGAGTGACTGAATGAACGGCATTATTCCACTAAAAATTTGGGAGATTACGCGTATACATAGTTTGCAATTTGCACCCTGCTTTAAACTATTATGTATCTAATTCACAAACTATGGCTATAAAAATGTATTTTTCGTCCTGACAAAGATGCATATTAACATTTCTTTACTACGTTAAACATGTACAACGTATACGATGCAGGTCTTATATCTGCGGAGGTCATTTTTGAAGACTTGAGAATAAACATGGAGTTTAAAATTATCTATAAATAACTAGTAAACCTTTCCACTTATATTTAACAGTGTTCCGTAAAAGACATGAGCAACCTACCTATATGCATAACCCAGCACCTGTCCTAGAGAATGCCACGCATAAACTCCTATGGGACTTTAATATTCAAACGGATCACCTAATCCCGGCCAGAAGACAAGACTTAATAATAATCAACAAAAAAAGAGAACTTGCAAAATAGTCGACTTCGCTGTCCCGGCTGACCACACAGAATAAAACTGAAAGAAAGTGAAAAGAAGGATAAGTACCTCGATCTTGCTAGGGAATTGAAAAAACTGTGAAACATGTAGGTGACAATTATACCAATTGTAATAGGTGCGTTTGGAACAGTAACTAAGGGATTGTTAAAGGGACAAGAGGACTTGGAAGTTGGCGGACGAGTGGAGACCATCCAAACGACAGCATTGTTGAGAACGGCCAGAATACTAAGAAAAGTCCTGGAGACTTGAGGAGACTTGCTGTCACTCAGACTCCAGTGAAAAACCATCGGCTAATGCTGATGTGAAAAGCTCTAATGAGTGAATAACAATAAAAACCAACTCCATGGGTGTTTTAAACGACTAATAAACAACATCTCACACGACAAAACCTGGACATGGCTAAGAAAAGGAAACTTTTAGAGAGAAACAGAATCTCTCCTAATGGCAGCACAAAACAGTGCCATAAGAACCAATCATATCAAAGCGAGGATAAATAAGACGCAACAAAATAACAAATGTAGGCTATGCGGTGACAGAGATGAAATGATCAATCACATAATAAGCGAATGCAGCAAATTGGCACAGAAGGAGTACAAGGCTAGACACGACTGGGTGGGCAAGGTGATCCACTGGGAAATGTGCAAGAAATTTAAATTTGACCGTGCCAACAAATGGTATATGCACAACCTGGCACCTCTCCTAGAAAATGACACACACAAATTCCTATGGGACATGGATATACAAACGGATCACCTAATCTCGGCCAGAAGACCAGACCTATTAATAATCAAAAAAAAAAAAAAAGAAAATCTGCAAAATTGTCGTCTTTGCTGTCCCGGATGACCACAGAATAAAACTGAAAGAATGGGAAAAGTGAGATAAGTACCTCGACCTTGCTAGAGAATACTAATTGTGATTGGTGCTTTTGGCACGGTATCTAAAGGATTATTAAAGGGCCTGGAAGATTTGGATGTTGGCGGCTGTGTAGAGACCATCCAAACAACAGCATTATTGAAAACGGACAGAATACCGAGAAGAGTCCTGGAGACTTGAGGAGACTTGCTGTCACTCAATCTCCAGTGAAAGACCATCAACTTACGCTGATGTGAAAAACTCTAATGAGTAATAATAATAATAATTCTATCTATCTATCTATCTATCTGAGTATATATATCTGTATGTCTATTTCCGTCTGACTCTCTCTCTCTATATATATATATATATATATATGTGTGTATATATATATATATATATATATATATATGTAAATTAGTTTACTAATATACATCTTAATTGACTAATATTTATCTATCTATCTATATCAGTATAGATGTCTGTCTGTCCCTCTATCTGTCTCTGTCTCTGTCTCCCTATATATATATATATACCCAAAGATCATTCAATGAACTAGAAGAATCTTTTGGAAAAAATATTTTTTCCTAATTTTTTTCTATCAAAGCAAACACTGCATTGTTTGGGTTTGGAATTGATTTATAGCAAAATTTATACTAATATCGCAAGATGTTCGCTTTGGGGTTAATCAAAGTGGCCGCAAGTCAGAGTTCTCCTGGCCAAAAATCTCTCATCCAATTTTTCGTGGCTGAAAAGAGCTAACCATGTAAAATTTCCAGAAGAATGTGTGTTGTGTATGGAGAAACATATTTTAGTCAAAATTTTTTGAAGAGGGTGAGGTATAGTTTTGTCAATAAGAGCCTGAGGCAAGAAAAAACAGTTCATGAAGATAAAATACACTGATTCTTCAGTGAGGAAAATGTTCTGGGTGCAGCGGTCAGTAAAGAAGGTCATACTGACAGTCTTCTTAGTCTTGAAAGGACACATCACTATTGATTTCCTTGAAAAACGTGCAAATATATATATATATATATATATATATATATGTGTGTGTGTGTGTGTGTGTGTTAGAGAAATCTGACGGTAAATGTATCGTTATGTTTAACCTTAGTACGTATTTTCCACAGAGTAAGCAAAAGTCTGGAACCACAAGGCGAAAAAAAAGCATTTTGATATTCTTTCTATCTATCTATCTATCTTTGGAAACTTCAATAAAGCTGTTTGATTTTTACAAAATATCTGCAAACTTTTGACAGTGCATTTTGACTGGTATTTATCACCATTTAGAACCGACAAGCAAGACGTCGCTGATTGCTGAAAACTTAGCCACTTGATTTCACAGAGAAAAAAGTTTTCACTAATTACGATTCGTTAACTGTATCAAATACTTGACATTTTGGCATTGTGGGTTTAAATTTAATATTAGGAAAAATCAATTTAGAGAAGAGGATTATCAGAATATCCCAAAGAATGAGTCAACAGGGAAATTCGAAGGAACTTACAATATCAAAGCACTCTATCCAAGTCATTCAGAAGGTGGGTGAGGTTGGAAGAGTTTTGATAGATGTTTTTAACACAAAAGAAAACAGGGCAATGAAAGGTTGTTTGATTGTTAATATCCTATTGAAATCTAACGGTTCTTCAATTTGTATATGAAAACTGCATCACGCAATTTTCCATTTAGTAGAAAAAAAAACAAAACAATATGAAAATAATGTAATACACCGAAACAATGATTTCAAAAAATACGAAAAGACTGTGAAAAAAAAAAGAAAAGAAAAACGGTGTGGGATCATAAAAATGTCGGTAATAGTATATCTCGTGAGTAAGGTAAAGTTGACAATGAAAACAAATACGACAAGGAAGATTACAAGAAGAATCTAACTACCTTATTTGACGGCATATAAGGCGCACTTTTTTTAAAGAAAAATACCTTTTAAAATTCGCCTGCCATGTATAGGTTTAAAATTCGCGATAGTCGGCCAAAATTAGCTACCATGCAACTCTTATTAGCTTAGATTTTAGAATAACATTCATATACCTATTGTCATGATTTAAAAGGTTATAATGGAGATTAAAAGTGTTATCACTGATAATACTCATTATATTAATTTCATCACGTTTAATATTAGTGCTTTGTTTTTTCTTGATTGGGGTGCGTCTTATAAACCCAAGCGTCTTATATGCCGTTAAATATCGTACATCCCTTCTCGCAATCGACCCAAGACGAGCAATATATGATGCACACAGTTGGAGAAGTAAGGAAAAACTCACATGTGACGTTCTCTCGAGGAATCCTACCCATGGACACACCAGTGTTAGTCGACTTGCAAAATCTTAGAGTCTTCAGTTCTGTGCGGAAACTGGGCGCTGTAGAGGACTGATCGAGAGCGATGGCCAATTTGAACCTATGGTGATAGAGAATCAAGAGAATCTGTGCTGTCGGTACGCCTTGATGATGATTATGCAAATCATTTGAAGTTTTTAATCGCTTACTTCAGCGAAACAGTTACAAGTAAATTATTTTATTTTCTATCCTAAACATTTCGCACGAAATATTAAATTCCTTAGTAAACTGAGAATATTTTAAAGGAATAATTTCAACAAGAATTTGAACAATAATACTTATCCTGCTTCCTGTTCTTCTGCGATTAGGGCTTTTACAAGTAATATTATTTAAACGCAGGGGTACAGTCTCATCCAATAAAAAGCTTAATCCTTTAATTATCTGGCTCATATGGACGTTTTGTATGTGAAGGTAAAGGTTATCAGACTTGTCAAGCTGATCGTTAATAAGGAATAGTGAGCTCTGTCCTCGTTGGGTACCACACGTCTTTCGCCTTCAGTCACTTCACGTGGTATAAGGGTTAACAAGCTAAGTTGGCAAATCAGTGATTGATTTTCGCTGGGTCCTCTATATATCTGGTCTTGTACCAAACTTAATTAATCACTAAATTTTTTTATAACTGGTGTACCTTTTATAATGTAATATTTAGAAAAGAAGGCTAGCGGACTATAATGAGCGAATTTGATTCACTGTGCTCCAGACCTTCGTTTAAAACTCAGCCTTACAAGGCTTAGATTCAAGTGTCTTTCATAAAACTTCCATTGAAAAATATCAAATTTATTCTGACAATAAGGCCTAGGAGTGTAGAATAAGTCGATTGCACCTCTGTAGAGGGATAAAACCCCTTTCTCAATGGGACCACCTATTGCCCGTGGGTGGTGAACCGTAATGCCCGAGGACGTGATCCTGGTGGCTGTGCTGTCCATGACCCGAATACGAAAAGGTCTTTGGATCTGTAACTCTCCTCTTTTACTTGGGCTAGGTGAGATATCGGAGAGGCCCGATCCCATTAAATGGTTGGTCGTGTAGTACCTACCTCATTATGTCCCAACCTAATTCTCAAAATTGTTCTAATGGCAAACTCTATACTCTTTTTATCTTGTAGGTTTTAGCTGGCGATGACCAATATAAACGCACATGAAATTATACGAAAGTATAAGATTTGGCATGAAATAGCCCACAAGTTTTGATATACCATTAAACAAACAAACTAACCAGCTTTAATCTAAATACGAAACATATCTCATTTGTAGATCTATATTTTGACAAAAAAGAAATATCTATGTTTTGAAAAAAAAATGTACATCTATATTTTGACAGTCATGTATTATTTTACGCGCTCAATTAGAATAGGTATTCGATGTTGCCCAGGAAAAAAATGTTTTGATTCATTTTTTCTTCCATTGAAATGCATAAGTATAAAAAATATCATTTTGACAGTCATTTATTATTTTATGTGCCTGTTTATAAAGTCATCTGAAAATCGAGTTAAAAAATAAAAGCTTTTTTCTTTCACCATGTCATACTTTTTCCTTTAAAAAATATTTTGATACACGATTCTAAAACTATATCATGCAAAATTAAATACGAGCGAGAAATTGTAAATATGTGAATTCATAAACAAACAATTGGTCGTATCGAGTACGAAATTATTCGGTAAGTTTTTGTCAACTCTATTTTAAATTCTTCTATTTTATTGTTTGCTTCTTTTTTTCTTTGTTTGGGTTTTATTGGTTATCAACATTTGTAGGTTATATAATGCCAAATCCATTTTATGCAAATAAACACTTTTATTTCAAACAATTCAGTTTAGCATAAGTACAAAGTTTCAATGTGAAAAAAAAACAGTCTTTTTTCAAATAATTCAGTCCAACAGAACACGCATTCAAAAAAATAAGCAGTTCTATTTCAAGCAATTCAGTTTATCAAGAGTATGCCGATAAGTTTGGTTTGTTTTGGTTTACGGCATATCAACTATTGTAGGTTATTAATACCAATTCCATCTTTTATTCATATAAACAGTTCTATATCGAACAATTCAGTTTAGTATTAGTATACTTTTTGTTTACATACTGTTAAATGTCAAATGAGGTCTATTTTAAACAATTCAGTTTAGCCTACGAAAACCGTTCCATTTCAAATAATTCAGTTAAGCATTAGTACAGTTTAATTGTCAAAAATATTTCTATTTCAAACAATTCAGTTTAGCGTAAGTACACAGTTTGGTTCTATTTGAGCCATACATAGGACCCTATCAGGTGCTACCACTCCGGGACAGAGTGGACCTGGAAGCGATGGCAATCAAGGGGTACTCCACATTCCCCAAAGCTCCAGCATTTGTGGAAGCTCACCATGAGATTGTTTATTGTTATATGCATGACACTCGTTGGGGAAGTCTTACCCCTCTGAAGAGAAGCAGTCGGTGTATTCTGCAGCCCCCCTCCCCAGCCGACTGGGCAATCTTCTATTTTATTATTTGATCATCTCTAACGGATTATAAAACTTTTAAAAAAGATCTATTCTAATCATTCGTATATTTTCATTGTTTCATTGTATCTTTTGAAAATAATACTTTAAATTGTCTAGAATCATTTGTTTGCACACCGTTGCAATATCAAGTACTCCAATGAAATACAATTATTTTGCCGCGGAATTACCAAAGCGAAATGGCCCAGGCGGCTGGGGCTGTGGAATACATGAACTGTATCTTTGCTGAGGCATAAGATCCCCCCAACGAGTGGCCCAGTCGGCTGGGGCTGTAGTACCCCTTTATTGCCACCGCTCCCAGGTTCACTCAGGCCCGGAATGGTAGCTCCTGATAGAGTCCTATCTCTTGATCAAATAGAATTAAACTGTGTGTTTATGCTAAACTGAATCACTTGAAATAGAACCATTTTTGCATTTAACTCTGTAAACAAAAGACTGGCGTTTAATTTAATTGTTAATGATAAATAGAAATGCTTATAAATATCTAACTTTGTTGACTAAATTGAATAGTTTGAAATAGAACTGTTTTTGACATTCAAACTGTGTACTAATGCTAAACTGATTTGTTTGAAATAGAACAGTTTTATGTATAAAAATGGATTTGGCATTAAATAACCCACAGTGGTTGATATCCCATAATACATAACCTTACCAAACCGAACTAAACCCAAAGTGTAATGACAAGCATGCTAGATTGCGATATCGTAGTAAGCGAGTTCGAACTCAACTCGCGCTATTACGTTCACTTTCGGACTACAATTTTTACAATGATTTCTTCAGCATTGAATAACCCACGGAGAAACCGAACCGAACAATTAATTTGCATAGTATTAGAAGATTTTACCAAGTAATTCCTTGTTAGAGATGGCATAGTTTTTAGGTTGTTTACGGTAGTTGCTGGTATTTTAAGGGTCACCCACCAAAATATTGTACTGGCTTATCACTGCTTAACTTTGATAAAATGATTTCAAATCTTCTTATTTTAAGTTAATTCTATATAATATTCATTTGTTTGCATAAAGTTACAAGGTTTCAAGTGTTCCAATCTAATATGGATAATTCTCTAACAGTTATATAGTTTCACGCATTCTTATCGAATACAACAAATTTATCTGCAGATATATTTGACCAATACAGGGACCCTAACAGGCACTACAGGCCTAACTACATCCGGGAGTAATGGCAATAAAGGGATGACTCCACACTGCCCAGACCTCCGGATGTGAAACCTCACAACAGAGTACAATTTAGTTTCATGCCCAGAACACCCCTTTTGGAAATGAGTTGTACCCTATCACAGAAGATGCTGTCGGTGTATTCTCAACCTCTCCGAGAGGTTTCTCTAACTGTAATAATTTATTCACAGTGGAGGTGCCCGTGGTGTAATGGTTATCGTCGTAGGAAATGGACACGGTGACACCACTTCAAACCCTGGACGAGACTGATTGCATTTCACATAGCACTAATAAGCAAGGCGGCATCAAGTACTATTTTTTGAGTTTTGGTATAATTCGACTTGGGATTGAACCTCAGTTTCCCGGACCATTGGCGAACACTCTACTCATTAGTTAAACGGCCTTTATGGCATAATCGTATAAGTGTTCGTCAATGGCCCGGGAGACCTGGGTTCAATCCCAGGTCGAGTCATACCAAAGACTAAAAAAATGGTACTTGATGCCGCCTTGCTTAACACTCATCACTATAAGGTAAGGATCAAGTGTAAAGTGGAGCAATCCAGGGAAAGGAGTGGCACCCTCTCTTACACCTTGGTGTAGTACCTATCGAAAAGGGAGATTTCAGGTTACCCTCGACAACAGTCGCTAACTTTAATTACTCTGCAAGGGATACAATTAGCATATTCAAAGTCCACTGAGGGGGCGTGATTTCAATTAGAGGTGCTGTTTATTATTCTTATACTCCTTGCAAGTTTTTATGCTAGTGTTCACTGATTGTCTTTCACTAGAGGCTTAGTGACAACAAGTATCCTCAGGTCTCTATCACTCCTCCAGTATTTTGGCCGGTCTCAAGAATTTTTTCGTTTAGATAGTCTCTTCCTTCGAATTTCAACTCTTTCAGCCCTCATACCAAACCTTTATGGACCGTTACAAGTGCGCCGATTACAATTGGTATCACCGTCACAGTCATGCTCTACAGTTTTCTTAGTTATTTAGCAAGGTCCTAGTAGATGTATCTGTTCTCATTTTCTTCTATTTTCATTCTGTGGTCCGCAGGAATGGCAAAGTTTACTATATTGTTATTGTTCCTTTTTTCATACGAGCTTTATCTGATGGTCTTTCACTGAGTGGCTGTATATCCCCTCAAATCTCTTGGAATCTTCTCAGTATTCTAGCAGATCTCAACAATGATGTAGTTTGGACGGTCTCTGCTCGACCACCGATAACCAACTCTTCGGGCTCTTTCACCAAGCCTTAGGGGATCGTTTCGAGCGAACCAATAACAATTGGTATCATCGTCACTGTTGCATAGCTTTTTTGTGCTTTGGCAAGGTCTAAGTACTTGTCTCTTTTTTCGTTTTTTTTAAATTTTCACTCTGTTGTCAGATGGGACGGCAAAGTTCACTATTCAGCAGGTCATTTTATTCTATTTTTTTCTTTTATTTTTGTTAAATATTCCTAAGTCTGGTCTTCTGGCCAGGATTAAGTGAACTGTAATAATATTATTATTATTATACTTGGGAGTTTTTCTCACTAGCGTTAACTGATGGCCTTACACTGGAATCTGAGTGGCAGCAAATAAACTCAACTCGCCAGGACTCTTCTCAGTATTCTGGCCAACCTCAACTGTGCCATAATTTGGGCGGTCTCTGCTCGTCCTCCAATTTCCAGTTCCTTACCAAGCCTTTAGGGTTCATTCCTGATTACAGTTAGGATCATCATTATCGACTACTGACAGAAAGTATAGAAAGAAGAAAATCCAAAACACTTAGAATCTTGGGCCTTCCACTTTCGTTGCACCCTCTACCATGGCACCTGGTTGAAAATGCACAACCAGCTAAGGTAGAATATACCGACTGCTCTTCTGCAGAGGGATAAGACTAGAACCTAGAGAAGGGAAAACTTTCATTTTAAACCAATAGAATTCCATAAAAAAAATTGACTTAGCGTCATACCTAGCTCGTGTAGGAGAGGTTTCCATAATGAGTGAATTACTTTCTTATATATCCAAGTTCACTTATTTATTTTAGCTTAATCGCTGCCTGTGAAAAAGCCAATAAATTATGGGAAAATTCAGCCTCTATTGCCATACCACACAAATGTTATTATATAAGAAAGGTTAGACTGAACTCTCTTGGCGTCTATATAGCACTCGCTTTCCATAAATATCTTCTGTAGATGACCTTTTTTTTTCTTATAACACGATTTGATAGGTACTAGCGATAGAGAAATGGGAATTTACTGGCTAGAATACAGCTCGCACAGATATATGTACTTCTGGGTAACGGTTAAAGTACAGGTCACACGGGTAATAAGGATTAAGGTAATTAACATTTCCTAAATTGTCTTAAGTACTTGAATTCAAGCATTTAGCTTTCTTAATAGAAACATCTGTTTTCTTTACTTTCTAATCAAAGGCTAAATCTAACTTATCAAAACTACTATGACAAAAGAACTTAAACACTTATGGGAGTGGAAATTGAAAAGTTAAAGAATTCATTTTGTTCTCAACATAATGATTTTCCGTAGAGTTTATTTCTCGAAATATTCTTAATAAAAATGAAGGTTGACCAAAAAGTAATGTATGTTCTTTAATTACAACAAATTTGATATTTACCTCAGTCAGTGAGGCTTAGAATACGTTGACTGTATCCCTTGCTGAGGGATAATACCTCCCCACAAAAGGGTTGTCCTGAGTATGAGATAAAACTTCAACTGTTGATGAGGCTCAAGTTCTGGAGATCTAGGGGATGTATAGTACACCTTTATGGCAATTATTCCCAGGTTCACTCTGACTTGGAGTCATTGTACCTATTAAGTTCACATATATGGGTCAACCGACCCATATTCTAGTGGTTAAAGTGTTCGCCAATTGACCAGGAGACCGGGGTTCAATCTAATGTCGAGTCATACTATACACTCAAAATGGTACTTGATACCTGCTTTCTTAACACTCAGCATTATAAAGTACGGATCAAGGGTAAAGTAGACTAATCCAGTAAAAGAAGTAGCACATTCCTCTAAACCTAGGTGTAGTAGCTATTGAAAAGGAAGTCTTAGGGTCACTCTCGACAATGGAAGCCAAATTTACTTACTTTATATCGGTCAAACAAATCTTTTTGAAAATTTTAATATTCGAGAATATTTGATGCCGTATAACTGTAAATTATTTGTATTAGGAAGAGTTATTTGAAGATGTAATTGTTTACTTAGAATTCTTATTGTCATTAAATAAAAACCCATTTAACAGCAATAAAAACAATGATGATTACTAAATAAAAATAGTTACTTGAAACCATGTAATTGTTCATAAAATATTAGCATAATATATTGTGCAAATTATTTGTGCTAGAATGGAATAAGTAAAGTTGGCGACCATAGTCGAGGGTGACCCGAAGGCTCCCTTTTCGATAGCTACTACACCAAGGTGTAGGGGGGGGCGCTACTCCTTTCCTCGATTGCTTCACTTTACCCTTGATCCGTACCTTATAATGCTGAGTGTTAAGCAAGGAGGCATCAAGTACCATTTTTTGAGTCTTTGGTATGACTCGACCTGGTATTGAACCCAGGTCTCCCGGGCCATTGGCGAACACTCTAATCGCTAGGCCAATGTCCGGTATCCTAGAATGGAATACTTGATATTATATAACATCAAAACCTCTTCACACAGTAGTAAACAAAAAAAAAACACAATGTCCACTATTCCCTAACTTCTTGAAATAAAAAAAACTCTACTTCGGTTAACATGCCATTAAAATCAATGCATCAAACTTAATAGGAGAAACACATAAAACACACCAAACTGATCTCGTAAGTTCTGCAGCTCTTGAGAGTGTGAAGACATACATTTGTTGCCATTAATCCTTGGTTGACTCTGACATAGAATTTTATCTTTTCTGTATTGTTTGGGATTGAATATCAAAGCAGAATAGTTGCTTGAAACCATATATTTGCTTGTAAATTAATACTATTAATTAGGGATACTAAAATCATATAATTGTGTTCAAAATAACGTTTTTAATATAGTTATTTGAAGCTCTAATTGTTTCCTAATTATTACTAAACAGGATTGCTTAGTCGGCTGGGACTGTAGAATGCACTGACTGCTTCTCTGCAGAAGGGTGAGACTCCCTCAACGAGTGTGCTGATTATGATAGTAAACAATCTGATGATGAGGTTCCAGTATAGCTGGACCCTTGGGGAATGTGGATTACCCCTTAATTGCCATCGCTCCCTGGTCCAGTCTGGCCTGGAGTGGTAGCACCTGACAGTGTCCTATCTATAGGTCAAATAGAACTAAACTGACTACTTGTGCTAAACTGAAATGCTTGAAATAGGTCTGTTTTGATATTTAAACTGAATAATCATGCTAAACTGAATTGCTTGAAATAGAACTATTTTGACAATCAAACTACATACTTATGCTAAACTGAATTGTTTGAAATAGAACTGTTTCTGATATTGAAAATGTATTTAAGCTAAACTGAATCGTTTAGAATAGAACTGTTTTGACATTTAACAGCATCTAAGCAAAAATGTTTATACTTAAGTAAATTGTTTGAAATAGAATTGTTTGACTTTACTGAATAGCTTGAAATAGAAATGTTTTTGGCTATCAAACTGAGTACTTATGCTAAACTGAATTATTTGAAATAAAACTGTTTATTTGTATAAAAATCGATTTGGCATTAAATGACCCACAAAGGTTGATATGCCATAAAACCCAAACAAACAAACAATCTAAACATGAAAAGTTACTTGAGATCATATAAAGTAAGCAAATTTAGCAAAAGCAGTCGATGTCCACCTAAAGGCTCCCTTTTCATAAGATACATCACCGAGGTGTAGGAGTGAACGTTACTGCTTTCACTGGATTTTCCCACTGTACCCTTAACTCGTACGTTATAATGCTGAGTGTTAAGTAAGAAGGCATCAAATACCATTTTTGACTTTGCCAATGAGATCATATAATTCCTTGGTTATCGTTGTAGGAAAGGGACACGATGACGAGAGTTCAAATCCTGGACAGGATTGATTGCATTTCACATAGCACTAATACCCTTGGGAAAGGTATGAATTCAATTATTCTCCTTCCAGCTATGGGTAAATAGTAGGGCAGACTAGGTTCTTCAGCCTTGGTGAGGCAATTAGTATAGAAGAAGGAAAACTCTGAATTCAAACCTGTTAAACTCCGCTTAAAAATTGACCTTGTGTCATATCCTGCCCGAGAGGAGGGGTTGGTAAATATGTATAATAATCCATCAATGGTGGACATACCTTCAAACCAACCAACCAACGAAAGTATTCTATGAATTTATCGAAAATATTCTTGGTGGGAGTTCCATGGCGTAGTGGCTAACATGATATATTGCGACATTATAATGAGCGAGTTTGAAATCCAATCGCACAATTACGTTCACTTTCGGACTAATACTCATAGGAAAAGTATTAGACCCCTTATTCCCTTGCTAGTTCTTCTATAAGAATGGCCTTGGCATTTAATAACCCACAAACGTTGATATACCATAAAAGGTATGAATAGATAATAAAAAAAATGTTTCTAACAATAGAACAAAACCGACCACGGATGGCTCTTAACGGCAATTTTGGCTTTGGCGTTTTCAGAGTGGAGAAGGGAGAAGTGACCCAAGACAATTGTACGCTAAAAGCTTTCTCCTACCGTTTTTTAGCAGCTACTATCAATGCTCAGTGTGAACTCAATTTCTGGATTGTTAAGGCAGATAAAAAGATAGCCGGTTGATAAGTTTCGTTACTCACTCCTTTAACCGTTAAAATATCCAAATTGGCAATGCGCTATCCGAGACAGTCCACTAAAAGTCAACTCAAAAGACAAATCTTAGAAAACTCAATTAAAATCAAACTAAATCTAAAAATTCAACTCAAGAATTCTGATAAAAGACAACTTTACAGAAAACGCAAATAAATTAAGCGAAAGCTGAAAATTCAACCAACATTTTTTCGAAACGACAAAAACTACTCAATTTCAAAGATCATTATTTTCCAGACACACTCTCTCAGATAAATTCCCGCAAATTATTCCAAATTTACAAAGCTTTATCCTTTCTATCTTTTCTATTCCTTTGTTTATAGTATATAAAATTTGTTTCAAAAACTTTATCGTCTGAATTATCTTTTTGAATTTGTATCCGAACTGGAAAACTGCGGAACCAACTGTTCAAAAATAGCAGCTAAATCTTCCTAAAAATATTATCGTTTTATATATAAAAAAAAATTGTCACTATTATTCTTTTAAAATTAAAGAACCCGAGTACATACATACTTGAAATTTAAAAGGAAAGTAGCGAATTGACCGAATGGAATTATTAGGATACATTACCATTCGGTGGAAAGACAATCTAAGTCCATCTTAGAAGTGCATAACGGTTATCGACGTTTTAAGAAGTTGGAATCGGTCTGCTTGCGATTCACTTCATCCTTGTGACATGAGAAAATATCAGTACATCTGTTCTTCATGAACAATGGGTAAATAGTTGGATGGATTGGGTTATTTAGCCTTGGTTTGGCAACCAGTCGAGAAGGAAAATGCTAAATACAAAATAGCTGTACTCCGCTTAAAAATGACCTTATGTCACATTCTGCTAATGATATAGGCGTTGGGTAAATCGATATATCCCTCTCGTGGAAGAGTAACTTCCTTATTCTGTTGTGACATAATCGTCTTTGTGGAAAGATATTTGGGAATTGAATAGCGCGAATCTCTTTCCAAGTTGTAGGGATGACATAATTTGAGTCAGTGTTCTTTTCCTCCAAATGTATTATTGAATAATATCTCCCCCTTTTCTCTGTTTCTCACTCTCTCTCTCTCTCTCTCTCTCTCTCTCACGCACATCTTCTCTTACACTCTCCTTCTCTTTCACTCTCTCTGTCTCTCTCATTCACTCACTCTTTCTACACACACAAAAAATACTCTCTTTCACTCACTCTCTCTTTCGTACTCACTCTCACTCACTCTCTTTTACGCATTATCTCTCTTTCACACACATACTCTCTCTCTCTCACTGTCTCTTTCTCGTTCTCATATACTCTCTTCTCTCTCTCACACATACACACACTCTCCCTCTCTTTTACACACTATCTTTCACACCCTCACCCACACATGCACTCTCTCTCTCTCTCATTCACTCTCTTTCACTATCTCTTACACACACTCTGTCACATTCTCTTTTCTCTCACATTCTCTCTCACTCTCACTATCTCTCTTACACACACACTCTCTCACTAACTCACATACTCTTTCTCACTCTCTCTTTCTCTCTCTCTCTCTCTCTCTCTCTCTCGCTCTCCTTCACTCACACATGCATATACACATCTCCCTCCCTCACTAATCTCTCACCACATGATCAATATAAAAAGTTCCATTCTAACCAATCATGCTCTTAGACTACATACACTGATTTATTTCTCGATGCTTTTTCAGAAATTTGATTGGCTTCTTTCGGAAGTCTTCGCAGAATAGAGTTCATGGTTTTTTTTTTTTGAAAGCTTTCGACGTGAAATGAAATCTTTTGTAAATTTAATGTTTGAATCGATAGATGTGTTGGAAATCCTTTAAAAGTCAGATTTGTTAAAGAAGAAAAAAAACAAACAATATGTCAAATTGAGAAAGAAAAAATACGACCCATGGAAGATTGAAGGGAGAAAATTAAAACAAAACGAGAAAAGAAAAAAAAAAGAAAAAAAGAAACAGGGGAATTATAGAAGATGCTTTTATTTAAAAAAAAAGGGTAGATTTTGTATTTATTTGCAATCGATATTGGTTCTCTTCAATATCACGTGACAAATGTGGCCATAATAATGTAGAGGATTACTCGTGGCGTCATGGCTAATGTGGTGGATTAAACCACCGTAGTTGTGGGTTTCTGTCAAACCAAGTGCAATATAATATGGAGGGTGCTCAATATTTAGGATAGGGCTATTATATAATAATAATGATAAATAAATATATTAGATATATATATATTTAATACATAGAATTTAGACTGCGACCACTGGGTTTCATGGAGTTTTTGCAAAACAACAATCATCAGGCAATTGACTTAACTGCCTGATGATTGTTTTGCAAAAACTCCGTGAAACCAAGGAGTAGCAGTCTAAATTCTATGAATTAAATATATATATGTTGAATATATATTTATTATATACATATCCACTCACTCGCACAGACAGACAGACAGACGCACACACACACACACACACACACACACACACATATATATATATATATATATATATATATATATATATATACGTCGTAATCATTGAAGGCACGCGCTTGGTGTGATGTTTGTTGTTGTAGAAAATGAATTTGCCACTCGGGTTCATTTACTGGACAAGGCTGTTAATGTTTCATTTTTCAGTAAGGCCTCGGGTAAAGACATGAATCCATTTGTTCTAGTTATTTGTAAAAAGACAAGCAGGCTGGGTTTTTCAGCATTAAATTAGGCAACCAGGTGAAGAGAAGGAAAAGTTACATGCATACTTCAATTTTGTTTTGTTATTTTTTTACTGTGCTCAGTAACGTAGAATTTGAGTGATTTTGGTTAGAGTCCAACGTGAATTAAGTTCCTGTCACAAAGAGAAACGGTCGACTCTCTTATTAGAGGTAAGGAACGTCTTATAAATGAGTGAGTGGTTCTTTTCCTCTATCGACTGAACAGAACTACAGCAGATCTTTCTTCTTGAGACAACAACAATGAAATAAATTGTCATTTGAAATAAACGTTTGTGTTTTTGTTTTAGTGTATTTTTTTAGCTAACGGATCTGTCTTAACTTTTCTGTTATAAGATCAAGTTACAACTTTTTTTAAAATCACTATTTTAGCTTTCTTTTTGAGATCAATTTTTTCACCTCTCCTGTGTTTTTAGATCATTTTGGATGTATAAATACCTGACTCAAATTAACTCGGAACAATTTTGCAAACTTGATTAACAGTAAAATCGCGCAAAAAGCCCCGGTTCTCGCGGAATCACCGAAGTTAAGAAACCATGAGTCTTTTCAATACTAAAATGAGTGACCACTAAAGGAACAGCAGGTACTATAAGCATTCTCAGTCCCGTGTTTCATCTTTAATCAAGGCCTGGTAAATAACTACACTGTCAAATTAGCTGAGGTCACATAACAATAAAAGAACCGATTCTCGCTAGATTACTTTAGTTAAGCAACGATAAATCTGATTAGTACTTCAATGGGTGGCCAATTAAGAACCAGCTGGTACTATAAGAAACCTTGATCCCTAGTTACTTACTTAGGCAAAACTTAAAGAATAACTCCTTTTTAAACTTGTCTACGTTCAAGACAACTGTTGCGCAAACATTTCTGATTGACGATCTTCTATTTTTGTTTTATTGAAAAAAAAAAAAAAATTACAATCCAACATCAAGTGTTGCCTGTTGATTGATTTTTTTATCGCTGTTTTTCTCATTTAAGTAATAATGATTCCTTAATTTGTCTTAAATGTTTAGCCACAAGCTGTGAGTATTGCTAATGGAAATATCTGTTTTCGTCATCCTCTTATCTCATAATTGACGCTAATACATCGCACACATGTAAATACATCGTACACATGTAAATACTTTACTAGGAACACATGTAAATTTTAATTGAACATTTCATGAACGAAATTAGTGGAAAATTATCTACATTATTCTCAACATAATGACTCACTACTCTTGAAAAATTACCGATACTGCATGGAATATTGTTCCCAGTTCCTTAAAGTTAAAATATCAGCTAATGATAATTTAACACTCATAATGTAAAATACGGTGCCAATTATTTCACAAAATCCATTCCTTAACGCTGAATTCGGCAATAAATGATGTAATTATATATAATATAATTATTATATATAATAGAATTTGTGTAGCATTGGTACTAATATATATGTATATATATAGATATATATATATGTGTGTGTGTGTGTGTGTGTGTGTGGGTGTGTGTGTGTGTGTACATAATCATCTTGTCGCGCCATCAGCATGGATATATATATATATATATATATTAGTACCAAGATTACACAAAGTAAAGGCTTGACAGCCATAGTGGTCTAACTTAGATTTACTGAGAAACGTTTGAGTAAGGGACTTAGGGATATCCAATTATTATCTAATTAGCAACAATACCTACTAATAGATATACTAATCTAGCACTCATGCCGAAAGAGGGAGTGAAGTAATCAGCTTAGGTTAAGTAGGGCTTCTGACTCAGACGTCAACTGCCACCTCATCAAAAGTAGTAAAGGCTGTGTTTATTTCTCGGTTCCTGAGGCGCCTCCAAAGAAGAATGCTGACAGAACAAGTAATATTTTCACCAACCCTTGGGAATTTTGCTTTGTGTCAAATTTTAACCTCTTGGGGGGCGGAACGGACTTTAACTAAGTTAAAATTTTGGTTGATATATATATATATATATATATATATATATAATTTGTTTTTGTGACCCTCTGTTCACGAACAACCACCATGACTGTTCTCGGTCACATCTGTGTCAGCCGCGCAGATCATAAAGAAGGGTTGGTTTTCTGACCTTGAAATACAAGAAATACATCAGAAAACAAATAAACAAGATACGTAATAATACACTACCAGACACATTAAGCGTTGTCAAACAAAAACAACCTAACAGAAAGGAATTGCCAACTTCGGAAAATGAAAATGCCACACTACCAAACAACGCACAACCAAGCAAAAAAAACTATCAAAGGAACAAAAGATAAATCTAGAAAATGTAAAGAGAATTATGAACAGTGAAAAAAGACTAATAAATCAAGTACTACCTTACATATCTACAAATAATATAACCGAGTTAAATGAACTAATTTATGACGGCGCGAAATTAGTTTGTGAATAAATTGGGATCCCCTCAAAAAGCACGAAGAAAAAGTCAAAACCAGGATGGGAAATTTGACTGGAAACACAGATAACAATCTACGAAAACAGGCCAAAATGATAAAACAAAATAAAGACGCTGGAATATGTTGGAAAGGAAAAGGCAACACGAGAAAAAAATAACGGTACAACTCAAGGAAATAAAACAGAAAAGGTTGGCGAAAGAAGGAAGATTAAAGAGATATCAACAAAGGTTAAAACAATACAGACAAAACAGGACATTCCATAACATCGAAGGAAATTTTATCAACAACTGGGAGGAGATGACATGAAAACATACCAATAACCGGATGCCAAAGAAAGTGAACGATTTTGGACTAAAATATGGCAACCACAAAAACACAACGAAAAGGCTGAATGGATAAACAATATGATGAGGACTCTAAGAAGACTGAATGGATAAACAATATAAAAAAGAACTCGAAGAAGGCCCAAAAGCGGAAATACACATCGATTTACGCAAAACGACTCTAAAAAATATCAAACTGGAAAACGCCAGGCCATGATGGAATGCATGGTTGCTGGTTCAAGAACTTTACCTCCATTTACCACAGACTAGCACTAGAAATGAACAAATGCCTACAAGGAGCACAAGTATCTGACTGGATGTCCAAGGGAAAGAGAAGATTGATCCAAAAGGAACCAAGCAAAAGAACCGCTCCAAACAATTACTGACCCATAACTTGCCTACCGATGAAGTGGAAAATATTAACAGCTACAAATAAGGGAACAGATTTACTAACAAGCCGTGGATCCTTCCCTGAGGAACAGAAAGGATGCTGCAAAGGATCCAGAGGCACAGCAGAATTACTTTCCATAGATCATCACATCCTAAACGAAGGCAAAACCAGACGGAAACATCCAGCAATTGCCTGGATTGACTACAAAATGGCATATGATGTGGTTCCGCAAAGCTGGATAATAAACTGCCTCAAAATGTACAAAATATCACATGAAGTCATAAACTTTATCGAGAAAACCATGAAAAATTGGAGAGTGGAATTGAGAGCTGGAGGAAGAAAGATAGCTGAAACAAAGATCTAAAGACGTATTTTTCAAGGGTATGCACTATCACAGTTACTATTCATAATTGCCAGGATGCCACTTAACCACATACTCAGAAAATGCACAGCCGGATACAAACTTAGTAAATCGCAAGAAAAGATCAATCAGCTAATGTACATGGATGACATCAAACTATTAGCAAAAAAAAAAAAAAAAAAAAAGAAAAAGAACAGGAAACTCTAATACACGCAGTTAGAATATACAGTCAGGGCATAGGAATGGAATTTGGCATAGAAAAATGTGTAATCCTTGTAATGAAAAGTGGCAAATGACATGGCTGATGGGATGGAATTACGAAATCAAGACAAGATTAGAAGGCTCGGAAAAAATTAAACCTACAAAAACTTGGGCATCTTGGATGGTTATACCATCAAACAAGTGGAAATGAAAGACAAAATTCAAAAAGAATATCTAAGGAGAACAAGGAAACTACTCATGACAAAACTCTCTAGCAGAAACGTTCCCAAAGAAATAAATACCTGATGTGTACCCTTCATTAGATATTCGGTAACCTTTCTTAAGTGGACCAGAGATGAACTTAAACAAATGGACCAAAGAACAAGAAAACTAATGACCATGCATAAGGCATTACATCCTAGAGATGTATCAAGAAAAGAGGGAAGAAGAGGACTTACCAGCGTTGACACATCGATACAACGACTGGAAGAAAACACGAAGGAGGACTGTTTACAGTCATCAGAAACAATACTGACCACACGATGGTCAACAGAATGACAATAACTAAGAAACAAAAATGGGAAGAAAAACAACTCTATGGGCGTTTTAAACGACAAATAAACAACATCTCACACAAGAAAACCTGGACGAGGCTAAGAAAAGGAAACTTTGAGAGAGAAAAAGAATCTCTCCTAATAGCAGCACAAAACAATGCCATAAGAACCAACCAAATCAAAGGAAGAATCAATAAGACGTAACAAAATAAGAAATGTAGGCTATGTGATGACAGGGATGAAACCCTCAATCACATAATAAGCGAATGCAGCAAATTAGAGACGGCAAGGTGATCCACTGGGAAATGTGTAAGAAATTCAAATTTGACCATACCAACAAATGGTATATGCATAACCCAGCACCTGTCCTAGAAAATAACACACATACACTCCTTCAGGAC
Source organism: Sepioteuthis lessoniana (assembly GCA_963585895.1). Lineage (NCBI taxonomy): Eukaryota > Metazoa > Mollusca > Cephalopoda > Myopsida > Loliginidae > Sepioteuthis > Sepioteuthis lessoniana. The sequence goes on along the minus strand of OY757906.1, from coordinate 77,486,019 downwards.
TTTGATATACAGACGGATTACCTAATCTTTGCCAGAAGACCAGACCTTATAATAATCAACAAAAAAAAAAAAATGAGAATTTGCAAAATTGTCGATTTTACTGTCCCGGCTGACTACGGAATAAAACTGAAAGAATGTGAAAAGAAGGATAAATACCTCAACCTTGCTAGAGAATTGAAATAACTATGGGACATGAAGGTGACAATTATACCATTTGTGATTGGTGCTCTTGGTACAGTAACTAAAGGATTTTTAAAGGGACTGGAAGACTTGGAAGTTGGCGGCCGAGTGGAGACCATATTGAGAACGGCCAGAATACTGAGAAAAGTCCTGGAGACTTGCTGTCACTCAAACTTCAGTGAAAAACCATCAGCTCACGCTGATGTGTAAAACTCTAACGGAGTAAATAATAATAATAATGATGATAATAATAATGATAACAACAATATTGTTATTATTTCTTATATTCTTTCAATTAATATTTGATGTTAGATGTAAAAGCTTTGACTGGCTCATTGGCATAATGGTTAGAGAGTTTACCAATGATCCGGAAGAGCGAGGTTCAATCTCAGGTTGAGTCATATCAAAGATTCAAAAAAGGTACTTTATTTCTCCTTGCTTAACACTCAGCCTTATAAGGTATGGATGAAAGGTAAGTGGTTAATCCAGGTAAAGGAGTTGTGCTCTCTCCTACCCATCAGTTTAGTAGCTATAGAAAAGGCAGCCTTCAGGTCGTCCTCGACTTATTTATAAAAGCCTGATCCTTGGCATTATTTGGTTTGGTAGATAAAGTGGAATACCAAGCATTTGATCACTTACCTAAAATAATGGAGTGACCACTTCTCACAACCAATTAAGCCTGGTACACCACTGTATAACCGAATACAAAAGGCCAATCAAGAGAATTTGCAGGGTAGGTGAGAGAAACAGTCACACAAAAATATTAGGAGTTTTTGAGAAGAGGCAGTTAGATGGTTATCTGTAAGAAACGAGCAACGACCCCAATTTCGAAGCAAGCAAAACTTTCCCCGCACATGAGCACTCACGCTCATTGCGGTGAGGTACGATTTTTTAGAACACTTATCTTTTCATTTAAGGATATATTATACCCGTGTCAAATGTAGGACAGTTATTTAGATTGATTAATGGACTGTTTTTACTCGCTTGTCAAACTCTTTAGGGTTATTTTATTCCTAGAGGTTAGGGAATCGCATTCATTGTTCGTTTAAACTGACATTTTTTATGTCGTTACTTACTAAGTGTTGATCTTAGTCTGAGTTGATCTGGGAGTAATAATGATGAGAGAGTACTCCAGTCACCCTTGCTCTCTAAAACTGGTGCCTAATCTTCGGATTCAGTTTAGTGTCATATCAGTACACTCTTTCAGGGTTTTACCCTCCCTGCAGCGAATGCATTACACATATTCTAAGCCCTAATTCAGGTTCTTGCAGTTTTATTTTCGGTGAACATACGTAACTAATAGTGTATTATATTATTTGTAAATACAAATAGAACTCAAATATTATTTTGTATAAATAGATTCTTGCCCGTTGTCCTAAAAGTATATATAGAAAGGTCGATTGAAGACACAAGGATACCAGAATTTTTTTCCTTCAACAAATTGATTGGTTGGTTGGTTGGTTGGTTGTTTGGTTTTATGGCATATCAACCTTTGTAGGTCATGTAACGCCAAATCTGTTTTTATACAAATTATCAGTTCTATTTCAAACAATTCAGTTTAGCATGAGTACACAGTTAAATTGTAAGAAACGTTTCTATTTCAAGCAATTCGGTCAATTCAAACAATTGTAATTCAGCCAATTCAGTTTAGTATAAGTATAGATTTTGTTTACACACAGTCAGATGTCAAAACAGTTCTATATTAAACACTTCTATTTAGCATAAGTATGCAATTACTTCGATTTAACCGATAGATAGGACTCTATTAGGTGCTACCAGTCCAGGCTATAGTAGACCTGGGAGCGATGGCAATAAAGGGGTACTCCGCATTCCCCAAAGCTCCAGCATTACTGGATCCTCACGATTAGATTATTTAGTTTCATATCCAGGACCCTTGTTGGGAGATGGTCTTACTCTTCTGCAGAGAAGTAGTCTGTGTCTTCTACAGCTTGCCCAGTTAGCTGGGGCTGTAGAATAAACTGCAGAGGGGTAAGACCCCCGCCTAACGAGTGTCCTGGATATGTCACTAAACAATCTGATGGTTAGGTTCCAGCAGTGTTGGAGCTTTGGGGGATGCGGAGTACCCCTTCATTGCCATCGCTCCCAGATCCACTCTGGTCCGGAGTGGTAGCACCTGATAGGGCCCTATCTATGGGTTAAATAGAACTAACAGCACTCTTATGCTAAAATGAATTGTTTGAGTAAACTGAATAGTTTGAAATAGAAATGTTTTTGACAATTAAACCGTACTTACATTTAAACTGCGTGCTTGTGCTTAACTGAATTATTTCAAATAGAACTGTTATTAAAACTGTATTTACACTTAACTGAATTGTTACATATAACTGCTTGAATAGTTTGAAATGGAAATGTTTTTGACAATTGAACTATGTACTTATGCTAAACTGAATTGTTTTCAATAGAACAGATTATTTACATAAAAATGGATTTGGCGTTAGATAACCTACAAAGGTTGATATGCCATAAAACCCACCAAACCAAACCAAACAAATCTTCTACAGCCCCAGCCGACAGGGCAATCAATAAATTGATTCGCTACGTCACCGGTGCAATTTTTGTCATTTTTCTAACAGTAAATCAACTTTTGAAATAAATCCTTTTAGAAAAATCCCCCACATCCCAATCTTATGAAAAATTTCTCCTGACGGTGTTGTATAGTCGAAACAAGTTGAGAATACCCCCATCAAAATAAATAACACAAAAGAAATATTCCTGTTGTCTTTTCACTTTTGTTCATCTCTCATATATATATATATATATATATATAATATGTGTGTGTGTGTGTGTGTGTGTGTGTGTGTGGAGAAATTGTGCAGAGAGGTAAGATCCCACCCAACTAGTGTCCTGGATATGACATTAAACAATCTGGTGGTGAGGTTCCAGTGATACTGGAGCTTTGTTGACCCGCTGATACGGGAGTATCAGCGTGTCAACAAAAAGCTATTCTAATACTGAACTGAATTGTTCGAAATAGAACTATTTATATGTATAAAAAATCGAATTGGTATTCATAACCTATAATGGTTGGTATGCCATAAAACCAAACCAAACCAAACTTATGCTTAACTGAATTGCTTGAAATATAACTGTTTGGACATTTGGATGACGTTCTTGTGCAGGACTGAACTGACATAGAAACTGTGTACTTATGCTAACTGATTTGTTTAAAATGGAACTGTTTATGTGAAAAAAAAAAAAGGATTTGGTATTAGATGATCTGCAATGGTTGATATGTCATAAAATCAAACTAAACTAAACCAAATATATGTAGAAACGGTAGATTTTGGTAAATCTGAAAAGACGAGAAAAATGTGAGGAAAAGAGGATAAACGAAGCTCTGACAACAGATTCAGCAATAGTATTTTGTCCTTTATTCAAAAAGAACTTCTTCAGAATACACACACACACACACACACACACACACACACATATATATATATATATATATATATATATATATGTATATATATATTCTTAAGAAGTTATATATATATATATATATATATATATATATATATATATGTATATATATATTCTTAAGAAGATGATTGTGTATATGGTGAGTTTGTGTGCTCTCTCGTATGTGGTTGAAACAGTAAGAGAGAGAGACAGAGAGAGACAGAGAGACTCTGTGTGTGTGTCTGTGTTTGTGTGTATGTGTGTGTGAATGAGAAAAAAAAAAAGCGGGATGAGTGTGAGTGTAGATATTATTTTCATGTATATTTATCAACTATCAATTTCCCTTACGCAGGATGTTCTCTGGCTTTAGGTAAGCAGGCAAGTCAATGGTAACTTCAGTCTAGATTGGAAAGGAGGGGTTTCGTTTTACACTGTTAACGAAAAGGGAAGGAAGAGAGGCATTAATGCTAGAGTGGTAAGATAAAGTGTTAACAGGTGATGGGGGCGTAGAGAACAACTTAAGAAGAGTCGGGAAAGACCTAGAATACGGGAGATGATGACCTTTTTTTTTTTGCTAATTTATTTATAAGTAATTTTCTTTTTTCTTTTAATGATCATCATTCTAAAAAGGAAAAATATTGAAATGATCACCTTTTAGGGATACAAATACGAACAAGTAAGGGTCACTGCTATCCTAATAAGATTTTTCTGCTGTCACATTCACACTTAAAAAGGACACTGAGTAGGTTTCTTGATTAATTCGGACTCGACTGCGCCTTTATGATTTGATATCTATGATGCATTTGCTTTAAGAGGGAAATGAGTCACTAGACGCTTCTCAAAAAAGAAGCTAAACTTGTTAGCAAATAAATCAGCTGACAATTCGCGTTATGTAATGGTTTTTAAGCTTGTATGGTACATTATTGATAGTGAGTCTCACTAGGTTTTTCATATTTCTTGCTTTGCGTTAAACTAAGCTAAGTTTTGTAAATGACAGGTGGAAACGGCTTTTTAATTGGGGAAGTATATTTCTCATGATTTGACAGAATCGCACGTGACCTCGCAAATATCCTCATTGATTCAAGTTGAAATCCTGTAACTAGCTATTTGGGTTTCACTTCATCCTTTTCCCCTTGGGAAAAGTATGAATCCGTCTTTTCTTCCACAGCTTTGGTTAGTAGTCAGGTAGATTTTTTCGGCTTGGTAAGCCAACAAGTCTAGGATCATTTCTTGCTATTGGACCATGTAACCGTATACAACCTGTTACTAGAAGAGGAGCGGGTCACTGCCAAGTAATCCCCTCTTTGGCTAGAAAGATCACATAGAGTAGAATGTCACCTAGATGACCAAAAGAAGTTATGTGTGGATGAAGATAAAGATAATCGTGTGGCATCGGCACAAAAATGTAAATTCAACAATACAATGATCGCAATTCCCTAACTTCTAGGCATAAAATAACCCTTGACAGATTGATATGCTGTTAAAATCAATTAATCTATCACTCTTATTTTATTAAATTAAATTCTTACCCCTGTGCATCTCTGCACTGGGGTAAGAACCCTCCCCAATAAGTGTCCTGATATGACACTAAACAATCTATTGATGAGGCTCAAGTAATCTTGGAGCTTTGAAAAATGCGGAGAAACCTTTTATTGCCATCGCTCCCAGGTCCACTCTGGTCCAGAGTGGTAGCATCTAATAGGGTCCTATCCATGGATCAAATAGATCTAAAATGTGCACTTTTGCTAAACTGAATTGTTTGAAATGGAACTGTTTTTAGATTTTACTGTGTGTAAATAAAAAAGTGCATTCAGGCGAAACTGAATTTTTAGAAATAGAACTCTTATGACCAGTTATTAAAGGTCAATAAATAAATAACTCAACACGGAGATATCAGGTGCCAACACAAATGTATCCAAGTCTTTGAGGAGAGTCTCCTTGGTTCAACGTACACGAAGACAGGCAAGATGCATACTGCAGCTGCTACTGCTCTTCCAGCTTAGTTATTGATTAATATACTCTTTGGATAAGTTCATTATTCTGGTCATAGGTGAGTCACTAAAACAAAAACTGTTTTTGACATTTAAACTGTGTAATTATACTAAATTGAATTGTTGGAAATAGAACCATTTTTGACATTCAAACTGTGTTGTTATATTAAGCTGCATTGCTTAAAATAGTACTGTTATGTATAAGAATAGATTTGGCATTCAATAACCTACAATGGTTGATATGCAATAAAATGAAACCAAACCAAAAATCAAAGTTATATACTGGTGGTATGGCTGTAGAATTATAATGCGCCCGTCAATTACACAATTCTTTTTGCTTTGTTATGGATTGCAGCTGAACGTCAGTATGGATGCATATGAAGGAGAGGGGTGTCATTTACGTTCTTTGGGGTTTGTGGAACGTTTACAGAGAACAAACAGTGAATATGAGTACAGTTTAGGCACCGGGTAAAGCGTTTCATTGCGCTTACTCCCAAATCCGATGACTCAGAGTTGTAGTACCGGATAAGATTCCATATACACAAAGGAGAGAAAAAAAGAAAAAAAAGTGTCTTAATAAGTAATCACACGAACAATGTTAATTTGAGTGCTCAATGAAGGGGATTCCTGAAGCTCCCAGTATAAATCAATCCAAAAAGAGTTGACGGGCCGTTATTATCAATCTATCAATCCATGAAAAAAAAAAAAAATGAAAAAAGAAGTTTTGAACTATAATATCCATTTTTGTTAATAAATGCAACTCTATAGCTACAATCTTGCTCTATCAAAACAGTGTAATTATATTCCATGTATATGTTGGACCTTCCATAGGATTAAATGGGTTTTATTTTCAGAGAGTTTATCCTATCACAGAAAAAGAAGTTTAGTTTGTCTGGAAAAAGAAAAGGAAAAGAAAACAGAAAAAAAAATTGGGGACAATATTTTCTGTTTGTGTAAATGAATGCAACTAGTTCTGATGTTCTTTTACGGATTATCCATTCGCTAAACCATTTCACCTAATAACCCTGGTGTCAAAGATTTAGTTGTATTACCCAAAACAAAACAACAAAACAAAAGCAACTCATGCACATCAATGAACAAGGTCTAAAACTATGTCGTTTTCTTGTTCAAAAATAAATAAATAATATAATTCGACCCAAAAATTGCCCCTTTCTAAGAAGCCACTGTATTAGAAAACAGACGGGCTATTTTATAATTGTTTGTGGCGGGAAATGTTAGGCGATGGCATGACTTCTTCCTGTATTAGTTCGCACTTCAGTCACGTCAAGAAGCGATGTCTGCTTCCAAGTACATGTCACCGTCTCTTAAAAAAAAAAAGAGAAAATAACGATTCAGTGATAATATGTAACAAGATAAGAATGTTTTTACTGCTGTTCACAGCTACAAACAGTTGTAGATTGTGTTCAAACTGCATGTAGAACATGTAGCCGATTATCTACAAGACATTAAGTGGCCTTATTAAAGTAATCTAAACGGTTCGTACGTTTGGTTGTCTCGTGTAGAGGTATGCTCAGCCGACGAGTCTCGCATTTCATTTTTCATTAATACAGTGAAGTTGATTCTCACTGTGGTCTCCTTCATTGTGACCTTATGCTAAATTAGATTAAACTTACGAAATATCTAAAACGTTTCACTCTAAAAATATAGTCATTACTACTGGGCACTAAGTTCAATTCTTGAAGAGAGCCCAAATGAATATAACTTTATTTTTGTGTGTGATTTTTCGGACTTTGTTGTGGTTTGTTGTAACACAACGTTTCGGTCGCTGTATCCTTCGACCTTCTTCAGATGTCACTTGTTTTTCTTGGCATAGACATGATGAATCTATAATTGAATAACATCTTCATATTTCTTGAACGCATTGTTTGATCAACTATCAAACTTTAAAAATGAGTTCCCAGGTTGAATCATAATAAACAAAGTGTCCAGATAAACAAAGGACACCTGAGGTAGGCCGGAGGATACAGCAGCCGAAACGTTGTGTTACAACAAACAACAATAAAGATGTGGACAACAATCCGGAAAAATCACACACAAAATATTGCATATCAAGCCTCATCTCAAAAATGTTGATAGATAAATATGGCATTGTGACAATCTAAGCTAAACTTTGAAAACAACTGTCTATTCGGTGTTGGTTAATACTTGGCAACCAATCTTTCCGATCATTACTAGTGAATAATAAGTTCGATGTTCCCCACTTGCAACCTTGTACTAGACTAAGATAAGTTTAGGTTTGGTTTAGTTTCCTTGTTTAATCCTATATTTACCAACCCTTCCGCTCGGGCAGAATATGACACAAGGTCAATTTTTTAAGCAGAGTTTAACAGGTTTGAATTCACAGTTTTCCTTCTCCTAGACTAGTTGCCTCACCAAGGCTGAAGAACCTAGTCTGCCCAACTATTTACCCATAACTGGAGGGAGAATAATTGAATTCATACCTTTCCCAAGGGTATTCGTGCTATGTGAAATTAAATCAGTCTCGTCCTGGATTTGAACTCGTGTCGCCGTGTCTATTTCCTTGTTTAATGGCTTGTCAACCTTCGTGCGGTATTGAATGACACAGTCATCCTTGTAGAAGATACTATACAGTGATACTATTTGACCTATCACTGGGGAAATATGAAGTTCATACATTTTCAGATGTATTTGTTAGAAAGGGAACACAGCGCTGCTGGGGTTCGAACTCGCTTACTTCGAGACCGCAGTTCAAAAAGGTAGCCACAACACCTCAGGAATTCCCCTTCGGTTATGATTAGTAAATTGGCCTAGTATATCATTATCTGTGGTCTTAAGTCAAACCCAGCTAAGCTTAGTTAATAAGAAAAGCTTTATATATATATATATATATATATATATATATATATGATCTTTCTGAAACTAACAGACAAGTTCACCTAAGTAGAAAGCAGTGTCTCATCAACCGAAACAGACATTAACACGCAACTAGCAAAGGCATGGATAGCTATCGGTTGACTATCGGTCATATTGAAGTCAAACCTGATGAGTTTGGTTTTATGACATATCAACCATTGCATATTATCTAATGCTCAGATAAAACGCAGCTTTTTCCAAGCAGTGACCGTGTCGATACTGCTGTATGGATGCACTACATGGATTCTAACTAAACGTAGTGAGAAAAAGCTTGACGGCAACTACACAAAAATTCTGCGAGCAATATTGAACAAGTCATAGAGGCGGCACCCAACAAGGCAGCAGCTGTACGGCCACTTATCACCCATCACGAAAACTATCAATGTTAGACGAACCAGACATAAGAGACATAAGGACGAAATCATAAGGGATTTACTCCTATGGACCACTTCACACGGACGAGCAAAGGCAGGACGACCAGCTAGAACCTACATACAGTAGCTCTGTGCCGATACGGGATGTAGTCCTGAAGACCTGCCGGAAGCAATGGACGTTAGAGAAGGGTGGCGAGAAAGGGTCAGGGATATCCGTGCTGATGGTGCGAGATTATGATGATATATATATATATATATATATATATATATAATTGAAAAACTTTTGTCTCCTGATGGATTAACGACTCATTTCGAGCCTAGTTGTCTAGAGGCTTGTGAAGAATATGCCAACTGCATCTCAGTAGCGACAGAAGACCTCCACCACCGAATGTCCTAAATATGACACTGAACTATCTGATGGTGAGGCTACTGTCTGAGAGATCTGGGAAATGTGGAATACCTCTTTATTACCATTACTTCCAGATCTACTCTGAATCGGAATGGTATTACCTGTTAGGGTACCATCTGTGTGTTAAATATTACTATTTAATCATTTACTACACTTAAAATCATTTAACTGTTAAATTGAATTATTGATATTACATAGCAATACTTGAAATCATTAACTGAGGCAAATAGATTTATTAGTGCCGGATGGCAGATCACAAAACTAATTAACGGTGTTCAAACAAATGAGTTCTGGCTAGTTCCAAAATATTACCTACAAACTATTAGTTTGCAAATCATACATTTAATATATATGTATATTAGTTGGATTTTGCTTTAAATTACACACAAGGGTTTATATATCATAAAACACAACCAACCAACCTAATCATCCTCCTTAAATGTATTCATAGGCGTGTGCATATGCGCACGCGCACATGTGTTTGAGCTAATGTTTAAATTTTCGTTAATCTTGAGCTTACTCAGGTAATGCCAATATTGCCTCTATCTTTTAATAAAATAATATATATATATATATATATATATATATATATATATATATATATATATATATATATATATATATGACTTGATAATATCGAAACTAACCAGTCAATGTTATATTAAGTAAACATCAATAGATACAATCTGAATTTTATCTCAAATACACAAAGCACATACACAAAAATACAACCTGACCTATTCTATTTTGGTTGTTCCTCGATATTAATTTTATTTAACTCGTTACCGCTATCACTAACAAGATAAAATTTAATATATTTTCAAATTTTAAAGATGATTAATTAATTTTAAAAAGAGAATTTCCGCCTTCCTTATGAAGCTAAACTACCCCCGGTAGTAAGGCTCCATTTCTGGAACTCTGACGAACAAGTAGTCCTTTGTTGTTATTTTAAACCAATTCATTCTAACCCGGAATGCTAAAACTTATTGGATCTCACCTATGGGTAAAAATGATCTGCTTAAATATTATTAGTATCCAATAGAAAGATTTGATGCCATATAACTATGGTTGTTCGTTTAGCTTTTATGACATAGCAACCTTTGTAGGTTATTCAATGTCAAATCCATTTTTATACAAATAAACGGTTCTATTACAAACATCAAATATTTAGCATAAGTACACATTTCTATTTCAACCAATACAATTTAATCAAACAGTTCTATTTCAAACAATTCAATCTAGCATTCAAAAAACGTTCCATTTTAAGCAATTCCGTTTAGCTTAAATACGGAGGTTAAATATCAAAACAGTCCTATTTCAAGTAATTCAGTTTGGCGTAAGTACAGTTTAGTTCTATTGGAGTCATAGATAGGACCCTATCAGGTGCGTAAGTTCAGTTTAGTTCTATTTGAGCCATAGATAGGACCCAATCAGGTACAACCACTCCGGGCCAGAGTGGACCTTGGAATGAAGGGGTACTCCCCATTCTCCAAAGCTCCAGCATTACTATCATATCTAGGACACTTGTTGTGGGGGTGTCTTGCCTCTGCTGAACTGTCGGTGTATTTTACAGCCCCAGCCGACTTTGTGTAAGAACTATTAGTGGTATGAATATTTACCAGAGGCTATTATGTTTACAGGGAAGCTGGAGATTATATAATTGCTTGAAAAAGAAAACTGACTTCGGCATTTAACAACAGAGTAAAATTGTTAACATGTCGTAAAACGAACCAATAAAAGAAGCCAACTAATTGCGACTTTCGAACGTTTACGCATATATTTATACACACCCACATACACACATATATATTTATATATAAAAATATTTGAGAGAAGTTTGGAATGAAATCTGACAGAGTGAGAAAGAAAAAGATTTAGAAAATCAAATTTTCATGTTCCGCTAGTTATTTAACATCACTAGATTAAAAATCATTTTGTCATGTATATTAACAGTTAATGTACATTTGATTTTGGTGATAAAATAGTTTACATTCAGATGAAGCTAGCGAAACATATCAACCTGATTTTCTAAAAAAATGTTTGCGTATCATAATAGCACAGAGGCTGGTGAGTAGAAAGTTCACTAATGACACGATCTTCCATCTCCAGGTCGAGTCATATCAAAGACTCAAAAAATGGTACTTCAAACATTCTTGTCTAACACTCAGCATTATAAGGTACGTATCAAGGGTAAAGTAGAGCAATCCAGAGAAAGGAGTAGCGCCTTCCCCAACACCTCGGTGTATTAGCGAGTGAAAAGGGAGCCTGCAGGTTACTCTCAACTACAGTCGCCAACTTTACTTTATATATATATATATATATTACATGGTATTACAACTCTTCAGTGTGGCTATATACACAGGACGCTTCAAGCTGGGATCGAAACCCACCAAACTTTAGACGTTAGACTTAGTATCTTAATGCTCAGCTAACACGTGACATAAGCATTCTCGAGAGTTATAACTCATTATATATTGACTTTTGTTTATTACATTTTGCGTTACTGGATACCAGAGAGGTCAATTCGTTAGAAGATAGCTTCATCAGGACGTAAGTGATATTCTTAATATTTGAAACGTTTAACATCGGCAAATAATTCAATGACTTCATTTTTTTTGTTTTTTTTCATACTGCCAGATTTATTTCCTGTTTCTCTCATATATATATATATATATATATATATATATATATATATATATATATATATATATATATATATATATATATATATATATATATATATATATATATTGTCATAGGAAACGAATACAGCGATAAAATCAAATTCGAATCCTGGAGGAGGCTATTAGTTTTTTTCATACAATACCTTTGAGAAACGTATGCATTCAACTATTCTCCCTCAAGTTATGAGTAAATAGTAGAGCAGACTGTGGTCTTTGAAAAAGAAAATCCTACATTCGCTAAAATATGTCTTTGTCGTCACATCCAGCTTATGTAAAGGGGTTGGTATATATATATATATATATGTATATATATATATATATATATATATATATATACGTACAGAGAGAGAGAGGGGAGTTTATGATAACAGAAATCATATAATGGTCAATTGAAGAAAGATAGCAAAAATTAATTTTCAATCAACGAAATGATATGCTACATTACAAGTTTATTCTACAGGGCTTTTTGAAAAATAGCATATCTTTCCCAATCGGCTGGGGCTGTAGAATAAACCGACTTCTTCTCTGCAAAAGGGTAAGACTTCCCTAACGAGTGTTTTGGATATCTGACACTTAACAATCTGATGGTTAGGCTCTAGTAATGCTGCAAATTTTGGGGAATGCAGAGTACCCTTTCATTGCCATCGCTCCCAGGTCCACTCTGACCCAGAGTGGTAGCAACTGATAGGGTCCTATCTATAGGTTAGAACTAAACTAAGTACTTATACTAAACTGAATAGTTTGAAAAATAATTATTTTTGATATTGAAACTGTATACTTATGCTAAACTGAATTTTTTGAAATAGAACTGTTTTGACATTTAACTGTTTGTAAATAAAAAACTATACTTATACTAAACTGATTTTTAAAAAATTTAATTCGGCGTTAAATGAACCAAAAAGGGTTGATACACCGTAAAACAAAACAACCAAGTCAGCATCCAACCAACCAATCAAATAGCATATCAACTTAAAAAAATATTTTAAAAACTATCTGAAAGAAATTTTTCATTACAAAAAGTTTTCTCCTTACAATAAGCGAGGGTTGAAAATACTTGACAATAATCAAGTAATAAAACAAATATAAGGTAACATTCCTATTTGTTATATCACTTTAGTTCATCTCTAGGATTTTTTGGTTTTTCCTCAGGATTTTGTCGATTTGGGGGACTATGCGGTTTCGTTGTAGGGCATTGTAGATTTTGGCTGCTATGGATGTGAGTGTTATACCTCGACAGTTCTTGGCTAATCCGAGGTCACCATTTTTAGGGAAGTGGAGGATGCATCCCTTCGTCCATCTGTCTATCGGATTTTGGTTATAAACTGCGTTGCAGTGTCGGAGCAGTATGTCATCGAATTGTCTCGTCTTCACACTTCTGGGGAATCTCGTCAAGCCCTGAAGCTTTTCTATTTTTAATTTTTCTAAGAACCGAGTCGAGTTCTTCTTTAGTGAACGGTCCTAGTTTAATGTCTAATTGCTTACTGATAATTATGGTGATCGGTTCCTGCGTAATGTTCGGAGGGTTAACTAGTAGATTTTCAAAATGTTGTTTCCACAGTTTTGTCCTTTCTTGTTGGTTTGCCGCTTTCAGTTTTGCTTTGGCTGTGCTTTTCCTTCCACTCACTTCGTTTATTGTTTGCCAGGCTATCCTAGATTGCCTATCCTCCACCGAGTCTCTAATCTTATCTATCTTATTTTATATGAATTCCGTTTGTTCTTTTAGATATATGTCTGCTAATTGATATCGTGCCTTCTTTAGTATCCGGGCATTTGCAATTTTTTTGTTCTTCCGGTAGCTTTTGGAGGCAGTTTTCACAAGTGCACGTTTTTCTCTAACCTCTTCCGTTTCGCATGGGGCTCTATCAAACCTGACCGATGAAATGAAACGCAGTTTCTTCCAGGCTGCGGTCGTGTCGATACTGCTGTATGGATGCACTACTTGGACGCTGACTAAACGGTTGGAGAAGAAGCTCGACGGCAATTATACAAGAATGTTGCGAACAATATTGAACAGGTCCTGGCAGCAACACCCCCCACGGTGCCAACTGTACGACCACCTACCACCTATCACGAAAACTATACAAGCTAGAAAAATCAGACATGCCGGACACTGCTGGAGAAGCAAGGACGAGATCGTAAGTGATGTGCTCCTGTGGACCCCCGCATATGGCCCATCAAAAGCAGGACGACCAGCTCGAACATTCATACAGCAGCTATGTGATGATACGGGATGTAACCCTGAAGACCTGTCGGAGGCGATGAATGATAGGGAGACGTGGAGAGAGAGGGTCAGGAATATCCGTGCTAGCCGCACGTCATGATGATCATGAGTTCATCTCTCTCTCTCTCTCTCTCTCTCTTTCATTATTTCTCTCTCTCTCTCTCTCTCTATATATATATATATATGTCACGAAATAAATTGAATAAATAAAACCGATAAAGGAAGGAAGACTTCGTCCGTAATCTGACTTTGTCAAAGCGGTGCTTCCCATGTAGCGTATTTTGGGCAAGTATAGATTGGTGAAAACAGAGGTCATCCATTTCTTGGTTTGGTTTGTATGTAGATTTTTCCGTCTTTTAGACATTATGCCATACGAAGGTGAAAGAGAATAGTCTGCCCCAGTATTTACCCATAGTTAGAGGGTCAGTAGTTGAATTCATATCTTACTTGGGGGCCTAAGTGCTATATGAAATACAAATTGCCTCTTCAGGATTTGAACTCTTATAGTCGAGTTTAAATCTTACTGCAATAACGGTTATACCGTCAGATAAAGTTAATTAGTAAAAAATATTTTACGAATTCAAACTTCTTCATCTTCTAATATCTTAATTTTCTTTAATGTTGGGTCACACAACTTTCACTTTAAGATTAAAAATATATGAAAATGCTTTTTAGACATTTGATTATACTGCAAGCGTTTAATATTCGTCGCAGTGCCAAATCTTTCGATCTTAACTCCTTGCATTTTTTTCATGCTATTAGTGTCTTTATTCTCAGAATAACAGAGTAATTCGTTGAAAAGGTTACCTCTTGACCCTTCATCGTTAAACACAGAGGCCACACTGTGTCAAATACCGTACTGTTCCTGTTCGTAAACCTAAAGCCCTACATAAACTGATTCTCGTCTCTAAATAACCCGGCAGGACGTGATGAAAGACGATGACCTCTTGTACAATTAGTTGACTATGACGAGCGAGATGTTCCTAAACGGATCATTATGCTGAAGGTTACGTACACACCGAGTGCAAACTTTTTTTTCAGAAAAATTAATAACTCTTGACGAATGAACAGCCACAACACAGATTTTAATGAATCATTTTCCTTGTCTCTGTAGATTTTAGACTTAGACGTTTGCAAAAGTGTGCATTTGAAAATGATAAAAATTCAATAATTTTTTTTTCAAATTAATGAGTAGAGGGTTCGTCAGTGGTCCGGAAGACCGTGGTTCAATCTCAAGTCGTCATACCAAAGACTCAAAAATGGTACGTGATGCCACCTAGCTTAACACTCAGAATTATAAGGGTAAAGTGGGGCAATCCAGAGAATGGAGTAGTGTCTTCCCCAACACCTCAGTGTTGTAGCTTTTGAAAAGGGAGTCTTCGGGTAACTAAGGTTTCCAACTTTATTGTACTGACATTGGAAATAATAACTGCAAGACTTACTTAGTTCCATGAACGAAACGCCTTAAGTGTACTGAGCATGACACTAAAAATGAGGCTCACGTTCTAGAGCACTTGGGAGTGTAGCATACTCTGCTGATATTACTTCTTGGTCCACTTTGAATCTGATCTACAGGTCAAATAGATTTATTTAAAAATTATTGTATTCAATAGTACGGAGAACGAAAAAAGAACTTCTTGATTAACAACACTATAAAATTTTAAATATGAATGTCCAATAAATTCGATTACTTAAAAAACTTATCAAATTTTCGGCAAAAATAACCTTAGACAGTTTGACATGATGTTAAAACCAGTTAAAACTCAAACGAAATACTTGAAGAAAAAGATAGAAGGAAACTACACAAGGATACTGCGTGCTGTTTTGAACAGATGCTGGAAGCAGCGCCCCTCAGCAGGTTTACAAACTCTTACTATTATCATACAAGCTATCCAATAAGACAACGACATACTGTGCATTACTAGTGAAGTGAAAAAGATCTCAGGTGACATTTTTTCTATGGACACCTACACATGAACACACCACAGTTGGCCAACCAGCAAAAATATTCAATGGCTCAATGCGGATACTGGATGCAATGTTGATAACCAACCAAGATCAATGATCAGAGACGGAAGAAAATGGATAGACTCAAAAGGCCTTGATGATAATAGTGATGATGATTTTCTGTCTTGTCTTGTATGAGAACGTTAATGTAGTTTGATTCTATTATCAAACTCATTACACAAATAGACAGTCGGGTCATTATTATATTCTACGACTATTTATTAAAAAATTAGCCAAGGGAAAATTCTTGGGTGCGTTTTATTATCGATGATAACGAGTTTCTGAATAGGACCCAAAAGTCATTGATCGTAGATTTTATACGAACAATGGTAAGAAGGAGACACACGGGTTGTTAATCTTTAATTACCCACTTTAATTGCTTTTGTCCGCGGCAAGTTAATTCTGAAGAACCAAATGATTAATCTGAATTGATATAAACCATTTGAAGTCAACGATCAACGAGAAATGAGAAAAAGGACGTGATATGCCATCAGAATGAACGCCCAGTTGGCTGAAGATTACGCTGACTGCCCCTCTGCAGAGGGGTAAGACCCCCCCCACTACCCGTATCATCATATGTCATGGGCATAACACTAAGCTGCATCTAATGTCGAGGGTCTAGTTCTCAAACTTAGAGGAATGTGGAGTACCCTTTCTTTACCATTACTCCCAAATCCACTCTGACCTGGATTGGTAGTACCTCTTATGGACCCTCTTGTTGTTCAAATAGAACTGTTCAATCATTTACTAAGGATTATTATAATAAGTTATTTGAAAAGACATTGTTGTTGGCAAATTATTTGAATAGAGAAATACGTGATAAACCGAATTACTAGCATTAAATTACCATACTTGAATTATTTTAACAAATTATTAATATTAATAGTATTATTAGCCTTAATAGAAATACTTAAAACCGTTTAACTGTGTGCAAACAACTTAGCTCTAACGGCACGTTTAAAAATAAAGTAATCTTCAATCTAATAACTTACAAATTACAGAGTCAGAAAATTCTACCTTGGTTTCACTTAAACTGGTCATTAGAACGATTTTGATCAACAAAGGGTTGGACCAAAAGTACATTTTAATGATTAAAAAACCGCTAGAAAGTTTAATTAACATTGTATATATATATATATATATATATATATATATATATATATATATATAAAACTGATTTTGGTATTAATAACCTATTTGATATGTTATAAAACGCCAATCAATCAACCAAAAAGCAGGATAATAGTCTACTATAATTCTGACCAAATAAATATTGTTACAGCAGACGGAAATATTGTACCTTTATTTTATTCCTATTTTCAAAGGACTCAGATATCATACTACCAATTCATATCTGGATAGTGAACCGATGGGGTCATGCCTTTTCCAAAGCCATCACCAAGAAGTGAAATATTATATATCTCATTTAGTATTTGAACTCAAGTCACCGATATCATTTCCTAAGACGATAATCATTACGCTAAGTGCATCTATGTCTATATGTAGACGTAAACTAGCCAAAACCATGCACTGTAGATTTTTAGTAGACCTATACTCTTAAAATAAACTTTGAGAATAGAGTCATTTCCAGTCCAATTTTTAACTGAATAATAATTTAGTGGGATCTTCTGAACCTCATTTTCTAATTATCCAAGTTATTAAATACGAATTAAAATAGTTTATTATTTTCTAAACCCTTGTATCAATATAATCAGTGAATGTTGTTATAAGGCGGGAACAATGAATTCATGACTCATCTAGTTTCCTTTAAATCCGTGACATTCCTCGAGTATATCTGTTTATTGTTGTATGGTTCTTGAATTTATACATAACGTAAGATAAAAATATCAGTAATAACTCTCGAAACAAACGTCGCTGAAGACCCTTAGTCTGTAAACTGAAGTCTCAAGTGTCAACGGGTACAAACCATGAGAAAACATTAAACTTTTGTTTGATTCTTAACGAGCCTTGAGCGGTTTTGAAGGATCGGCACTTTCTTCCTATTCGATCAAAGAGACAACGACGGTTTCAGCGTTCTCAAAGAGCTGTCTGTTGCTGAGGATTAGCCTCTTTCTGAGAGAAAAAAAAAGAAAAAAAGAAAAAGAAGAAGCAATCACTGAACAGAAAACGTCCATCCTTTCGTTTCGACATTGACTCACGCTGTGAGCAACACGTAACTCTCTCACCTTTAGAATTCACACTTAATTGTGATGTTCACTTGTAAGAGTTGGTCGCGCGCACCAGTAGCAGAGATAATTTTTGTCATGAACGACTTTTGTTTGTTGGTCGATAAACATTACCTGATTCTTTCTGAATATAAAAAAAAAATATATATTGACAAAATGGGCACGTTTTTAAGCACGTATTACTCCTGACAAATCTTCTAAAACTAAAAAAAGGAATGTTGATAGCTGATTTTAGATAATAAGGCAAGCTAGAAAATTAGAGCTGAGTTTCCTGATAGATTGATTATTAATTGTAACGATATGTCAATCTGTTTGGTTCTTTTTTATACCTAGAAATTTGTGAATTGCATATGTTTATATCTACATTTTCTTTAGCTTATTTTTCTCTCGGTTACATGATACCAAGTATTCCTATCAAACACTGATAATGTACAAACAGATCTATTTGACCCAAAGATAAGTCCCTAACAAGTATTAACACCCTGGTTCAAAGTGGATCTGAGAGTAATGGCAATGAATGAGTACTCCATAATCCTTAGATCTCTAGAACTAGTTTCTTACTACCAGATGTAGTTTAGTATTAAACCCAGGACACTCCTAATTGCTCGGGTGGGGAGTCATACCTTTCTGCTGGGAATACTATCAGCGTATTCTAAGACTCATCGACAAGTTTTTCGAGTCTTTGAATCTTTACTAATAAAGCCAGAGATTGTTAGTTTTGTCATTGTGGTTTAGAGTACACCCTCTGAAGGGGAGCTAGACCTCCCTACTTCCCTAAAACTAGCTATCTTAGGTATAACATAAAACTGGATCAGATGGTGAGGCTCCAATTACGAAGCTCAGAAGAGTGTTCTCTAGGCCTTCACTGCTAATACTGCAAGGTTCATTCAGACCTGGATGTTAGTACCTGTTTGAGTCCTATTTAGATTTTTGTTCAAACATAAATGCGAACAAAATATTTATATTATGAACAGTTAATTAAAGCTATATTTGCCTACTAAGGATAGTTGTTATTATTAGTTACTTGAAGCCATATAACTGTTTGCAAATTATTGCTATACGTAAGAATGCTTGAACCTATCTGTGATCATTATTAAATAGTAATAGTTGTTTTAAATCCCATAATTGTAAATGAATTATTATTATTCAATTGGAATAGTTCATATCATGTACCTTTGTGCAAAAAAAAAAAAAATAGACAAAAAGGGGAAAAAATTGGGTTGAGTCATTAATGATTTCTGTTTACTAAAGCAATTTGTAACTACGCACTTCAAACTTCCAATACTTTCAACGCAACCAGAAAATACTTGATTAAAAAGTTACTTCATCGGTCATCTTTATTTCATCATAATTCTGACTATGAATTCGTGCTTCTAAAACAGACGAACTAAAAGTGCATATTCGACGTGCAATGTTATGAAGGTTAAAGAATACCAAAAAACGTTACTAAAATAGCCAAGAAAATTTTTAGTGTTTGTAGTTAAGGTGTCATTACTGACCGCCATGTCTGACATTAGTCTCGTTCTGGTGATACATCATTGAGAGATGAACCTAGATCAAGACATTTATTAGATCTCAATCAAGATAGTTTAAGAAAACTTGTGGGATGCAATCTGTGCAAAATTACTCGAGAATTAGCAGATGACTTTAATAAAATCCAAACGACAATCCTCCGGCATAGATAGAAAAAGTGAGCTAATTCTCATACTTTTAGTGTGAAGAATAAAGAATATAGCATATCCTTAGCGAAAAGTCTTCCTTCGGCAAAGATAAATGACCTATTTCTCAAGAACATCAATACAGGTAAAAAAATGGGTCTTTTATGAAAATGGTTGACGCAAAAAGAAGTAGATTGACAAAGACGAATCTTCAGAACCTATCCCAAAGCGGAGCTTCAAAGAAAGGTTATGCTGTGTTTATGGAATATTCATTTTGCTTTTTTAAACCGCAGATACTCAATGTAGACTTATACTCTCAACAGCTGCAATGTGTAGATAAAAACTTCAAAGAAAACGCCCCACAGTCAATTGCAGAGACGTTGTGCTTCTCATGGTAATACAAGGCCATATTCACCTAGATTCATGAAGGAAAAAAATATTGGATTTTGGTTAGTCTGTTCTACCCGATTGGCCATATTCAACAGCCCCTGCATAAAGTGATTTCCATCTTTTTCTTTCTCTACAAATTTCTCTGAATAATCAAAGATTTTCCCAAGAAGATCACTTGAAAACTTTGGTGGAAAACGTCAGCTGAATTTTCCTTGAGTGGAATTAAAAAGATGAAACATGGCAAGAGGTGATCGAAAATTATTTTGAATTTATATGATTAAGTGAAATTAATTCATTGTTAAATTATTCCAGAATAAATCATATTCAGCTATGAGTTCACCCAATTCAATTGAATTAGTCGAAAATCGTTATAATCACAATCGGGCATTTACAAATGAATCAAGTTTTAACATTAATAACCCAGAATGAGTTGATATGCCGTTAAATGAATAAGCAAAACTAAACTAGCAATTTCTTAGTGACATACAAGGATCATTAAATAATTTTGCAAAAAATTTTTTGTATGGGTACTTTTGTTGATAGTACACTCATGAAACTCTTGTCCCCTTCGAAGTAAGCTTCTCTGCTGCAATGCACTTGTTGTACCGTTCCAACAACCTCTTGAAGGCCTCATGGAAGTCCTGTTGTGTACGCGTGTCAATGACCTTCATCACAGCCTCTTTCCTCCCCTCAATTGTCTCATGTCGACAGCCTCTGAGCTTAGGGATTAACCAAAAGTCCCAGGGAGCAAGGTCAGGACAATAAGGAGGTTGAGGATCTGTCTTGATGCCCATCTTGGTCAAATAGTCTGTGACAAGGATGGAGTTGGGGACTGGTGAATTGTCCTGGTGGAAATACCACTGACCCGATTTGATCAGTGCTGGCCTCTTTCGACGGAATCTCTTCCTGAACTCCTTTAAAACCTCAACATAGTAACCCTAACCCTAACCCTTTGGCCAATCAACTCTGGTGTTCTGGCTTCCTTACTCCTCCCACACCTCTCATCATCCCTCGCAGACTCCTTGCCTTCCTTGAATCTCTTATGCCACTCAAAAACTGATGCTCGATTCATGCAAGATGGTCGAAAAGCAGTCTGAAACATTCCATACGTTTCTGTGGCATTTTTCCAAGTTTAAAACAGAATTTTATTGCATATCGTTTTTCTAAAGTGTTCTCACATCCAGATTGGATTTTTGAATTCACCAGCTGTGACAATCAGGCTTTAGTAGGGTGTATTCTAATTGCTGCTGTAGCTGTTAATTTGAACCTGAAATCATAAAAATTGGTCAGTCATCTCATAAGATGTATAGCAATAAGATACTGAATTTTCAAGAGTCTATGACAATTTTAAATGCCTGTAAAAAATAAGTCTGGAAAATTATTGAATGCACCACGTTTGTCTTAGAATTATTCTGCTAGGATAAAATAATGATTTATACGGTATTAACGGCTATTAATCACCGGGGCAACATTTTTGCTTCTTCAGGGTTTAAAATATGTAAATTATTCATATTGGAAAAATTGTTGCTAAACAATCTTAACTCTTTTCAAATCCAAATCGGCCCTGTATAAGATTTAACCAAATTTAGTAAATATCCAGAAAGAAATACTATTTATTTACATATTTGTTTGGGTTTTGACATCCATCAACCTTTTTAGGTTATTTAATGACAAGTCCATTTTCATGCAAATAAACAGTTCTATTTCAAAGAATTCAGTTTAACATAAGTACACAGTTTAATTATCAAAACTATTACTTTCTCAATCTATTCAGTTTAGTCAATTTTTTTAAATTAAAACAATTCAGTTTATCATTGTTCACAGTTTATTTTTATTTGACCCATAGATAGGACCCTATTAGGTGCTTCCACTCCGGGCCAGAGTGCCCCTGGGAGCAATGGCAATGAAGGGGGACTCTGGATTCCCCAAAGCTCCAGTATTACTGGAACCTTACCATCGGATTGTTTCGTGTCATATCTAATACATTCGATGGGGGTCGGGCTTACCCCTCTGCAGAGAAGCAATCGGTGTATTTTACAGTCCCTGCCCGACTGGGCAAGGTGTTTCATGTGGAACTTGGGAGCTCACACAGTATCTTTAACTGAATCTATAATTTAATCCACGGTAGTAGACAGTTCCAATCCCGTTAACTATGACCGAGTACAAATATCAAGTAATAGTACGTATTCATTTACTTGTAGTTGGGACTGAACCAGCAACCTTTGGATGATTTCGTTCAGAAGCACTTTCCAACGAAAATCCTCATCCACTGCGCCATGTTCTGAGAGGATTTTTGGGATTTATAAACCTAATTTTTCCATTATCTATTTGAAACTTCTCTCTACTTTCATATAAGATGTTTGTTGTTTTCTTTTTGCCCTAACTCATATCACAATTCTTTTATAGTGAACCTTTATTATTAATGGTTCCCAAATCCTACTAATCTCTATGCTTGGCTTACTCAACAGGTCACTGTAGCCAACACTGCTGCATTTAATCTCTTCTGAAGACCGAAAATGACCTGCGATATCATATTAGCATGACTGTTTGATCACTAGGTCAAATCAATACCAACGCAAATTTTCAGATCTCATATAGCTTCTCAATGGGGGCCCAATTCTTCTGGCTGCGTGCCTTATCTAACTTAAGATTAGCAAATACAAGAGTGTTAAAGGTTTTGTAATATTTTGGTTACATGAAATACAAATCGATAGCTACAGATACTTTTTCTGAGGTCGTCAAGATGACGAACCACAGTAGATTGCGAGATGCCGAGCTCGCCTGATACTCTCCGAGAGCTACTCGCAAGATTTTCCCCAATAATGGCCCTGAAATTTATAGTTTTAGATCACCCTGACCATACCAGATCTTCAAGTTTCTTGCAATTCAAGACAAATTTCTTGAATCATCTGTTTATAATACTGTGATTAACTGTGTCTACTCTTTTTGCACAGTGCCGGCATTAAATGACCCCTTGTGGTTGATATGCCGTAAAACAAAACAAAAGCAAATCTTTTTGCACAGCAAATGTTTTAAGTGGCTTCCACAGCGTTGCAGCCCAGTTCGAAAACGTAAAGCTAAACTTCCTGAATTAGACTACATTGTACGTTAATCTGTGTAGCTTTCAAATCACACTTGAAGTGAAGCAAAGTAACGTGTCAGCACACCAAGTGGGTAGAGTGTTCGCCAATGGTCGAGCAGACCTAGGTTCAGTCCCAGGTCGCGTCGTACCAAAGACTTTAAAAATGGTACTTAATACTTCCTTGCCTAACACTCAGCAATATTAGGTACGTATCAAGGGTAAAGGAAGGAGAGCCAAAGTCGACACCTCGGTGTAGTAGCTATTGAAAAGGGAGCCTTCTGGTCGCCCTCGACGACAGTCGCTAACTTTTCACTAACTATATTGGAAATTTTCAAATCCTCGCATTTATCATCGTAGTAAACGGACTTGGCGATCGAATCCAAATTCCTGACGAAGCTGTGTGTATCTCAGTTCGCATCAATTCCCTTTGGGAAAAGCATTAATCCGTAATTTCTTTCTCCATCTATGGGTAAGTAGTAGGATACCCTGGCTACAGCAACCAATCTAGGAAAAGGAAAAACTCTGAATTCAAACATTTATCTTATGTCGCATCCTGCCCAAAGTGGAGGGTAAATACAGGGTTTCTCAATATACATGTGACGGCTAATAACTCTAAAAATAATTACGTCATTTTTTTGTTTGTTTTAGATTTGAAAAAAAAGCATACTGTAACAACTATTAATCCTTGATCACATTGCCTTGGACAAGAGGGGAAAATATTTTGCATCACTACTTATTTAGAGACAAAATCATTTAAACCAGTCTCAAAATAGATACAACCCACTAATGTGATAATGATTTATAAATGAGACAAGAAACTAAAAAGAATTGCATGTCCTGGAATAACAATTAGATAAAAAAAATTGATTTGATGTCTCTAGCACAAAGATGCATTTTTACAGGACGTGTTCCAAATGACCGTCATTGCGCTTGTCTCAGTAATAAATCATTATTATATTAATGGGTCGCTTCTATTTTGAAACGCCCTGTATATATTAACCACAGTGGCTACCTACCACAGCTTGAACTGCTTCAGTCATTTGATATACGCATAAAAAAATATTGCAAATTTTTACTTATATTAACAACTGAAACTATGGTTTAGATATTATCACTGATCTTCTACAAGGATGGCTTTGGCATTAAATAACCAGTGAAAGTTGATATGTCTTTAAAGAAAGAAGCTGAAACTTAAATCAGCCTGCTAACAATGAGCTATTTAATTTAATAAAGACTTATTTCCCCATTCTATTGTTTATTTTTTTGTTTTTTGTCTTTTTCTTTTCAGCTCTAGAAAATGCTTGAGTTACTATTCAGGATCGAACTTTAAATGCCAGGATTGTCAGGCTTACTCGTTAACCGTTCTTAGCTTTACCGTTGCTAAGTTTTCTAGAAGAGAGCAAAAGATAGCAGATTGTTTGGTAAGCAAAAACAAACAAAAAATGACGAGAGAAAAAGCAAGTCATTTGATGTATGAGTATTTAAGCTACCGAACTAAATTTGCCTTCTTTTTTAAAAACTTTCTTTTGGTGTCTTGTTGACTTACGAAGAGATTAAAAAAAACCTTGCTTACAAAATAAGCAGGAAGCACAAGTTTACGTTCAAATCATATGAAAGAATCTGCGCTGTCATAGCTTGTCCAGGTGCTGCGGAATATCTAATTTTACTTTATAGAGAAAGAAAAATTGAAGTTATATCTTTTCTACAACTTACTCAAATGGAGAAAGAATTCGTTAAGCATTTATGAATAAACTCAGTCTGTCGACTTCTTATTTCTTCCTGTAGGCCTCGGTGCTATGAATAAATGTATAAATACTCGTATATAGCTGAAATAATAACAGAATAAAAAAGACGAAGGTCAGGATGTGCTCAGACATCTCTCTCTCTCTCTCTCTCTCTCTATATATATATATATATATATATATATATATTAGAAAATAGCAAAATATGTTTGCATAGGTATAAATTAGCTTGTCCGTTAAAGTTTATGCGAATACATTCCATATTAATCCAAGAAAACGAATCCGTGCTAGTTTGATATATATATATATATATATATATATATATATATATATATATATATGTGTGTGTGTGTGTGTGTGTGTGTGTGTGTGTGTCTGTGTGTAAACTATGTTGATCATTAAGTAAACTTACACTGACATTTTTTTAATGTAACAACTTTTACTTGTGGTATTTTAATAACAATAAGCAAATGAAGAAAACTGGCAGAAAAAGAAATGTAAGAATAGACATGCTTGGGTGGAAAATGTGATCCATTGGGAATCGTGCAAGTTTTACCGTGCTGACAAATGATGCAAACACAAATTAGAATCTGTCCGAGAAAATGGGATATATAACTTTGACATATAAAGAGATCACCAAATCCCAGCGAGAAAACGAGACCTGCAATTAACGAAAAGAAAGAAAAAAAATTGTCATCTAGTGGATTTTACCGTTCCAACGAACAATAGAGTGAAAATAAAAGAAAACGAAACGATAGACAAATACTTAGATATTGCCAGAGAGCAGGAAAAACTCAGGAACTTAAAAGTGACAGTTATAATAAGTGAAGTTGAAGCTAGTAAAGTTATTTGTTGGTTAGTTGGTTGGTTGGCTTTTATGGCATATCAACCTTTGTAGGTTATTTAACGCCAAATCCATTTTAAAATAAATAATCAGTTCTACTTCAAACAATTCAGTTTAGCATAAGCACCCAGTTTAATTGTCAAAAACATTTTATTTCAAAATATTAAGTTTATTCAATAGTTCTAATTCAACTAATTCAGTTTAGTATAAGTACAGATTTTGTTTACACACAGTTAAATTTCAAAACACTTCTATATTAAACAATTCAGTTTAGTGTAAGTAGAGTTTCAATTCCAAAAACATTTCCACTTCAAGCAATTCAGTTTAGCTTAAGCATGAAGTTTAAATGTAAGTACAGTTTCATTGTCAAAAACATTTCTATTTCAAGCCATTCAGTTTAGTCAAAGAGTTCTAGTTCAAACAATTCAGTTTAGCACAAGTATGCTGTTAGTTATATTTAACCCATACATAGGGCCCTATCAGGTGCTACCATTTCAGACCAGAGTGGACCTGGGAGCAATGGCAATGAAAGGGTGCTCCGCATTTCCCAAAGCTCCAGCATCTCTGGAACCTCACCAGGAGTTTGTTTAGTGTCATACCAAGACACGCTTTAAGGGGGTTTTACCCCTTTGCAGAGGTGCAGTCGGTGTATTCTACAACCCCAGCAGACTGGGCCAAGTAATGTCGATGACCGGAATCGAGGGCGACCTGTTGCTACCACACCAATAATGTTGCTACCAGGCCAATAATGGAAAGAAATTCGACACTACGAAAAAAAAAAAAAATAGGAAAACCAAGTAATCTAAAACTGATGAATTTATTTGAAGGAAAGTCAAAACGTTTATTTTGATGAACCTTCGATGAACCTTCGTTGTTGCCTGTGCTAGTCGCGAAATAGATTTTAGAGGAGGTGGGTGTTTAGACGGTTGTATGGCCTATCTTTGTTCACACTCCCTGCTTCTGATCTTTTTTGTTTTATTAAACATCCATCGTTATTTTATCGGTGCTTGTTTCGACAGTTTAAAATCCTGAAAAAGGTTTATTAAAACCGAAAGGTTTTAACGTTGAATTTCCTTCAAATAAATTCATAGATTTTGGATTATTTGCTTTTCTATTTTTGTCCATATATATATATATATATATATGTGTGTGTGTGTGTGTGTGTGTGTGTGTGTGTGTTGAATATCTATCTTCTATATTTAAGTAACAACTTTTGAAAAATGAAATGTTAAATCTGTTCTCAACCAATGATACCAAGATATTAGTATTTTTAGTGGAATATTATGAAACCAAAACACATATTATTAGGTTTGATTGTCAAACTCAACAGTTTTAAACTCAGCAACCAAAAGGAAAATAGTATTAATCCATTTAGGTGAGTATTTATGCTTGGACTGCTGCATGTACATAGTTCCGATTGCAGGGTTTCAGTGTTATAGATTGCCCAGTCGGCTGGGACTAGAGAATACACCGACTGCATGTTTGCAGTGGGGTAAGACCCCTCTCCAAAGGAATGTCATGGATATGACACTAAACAATCTGATGGTGATGCTTGAGATTTGGGGAATGTGGAGCACCCCTTCATTGCAATCTATCCTATGTCTATTCTGGCCCCGTGTGGTAGCACCTTATAGGGTCCTATGTATGGGTCAAATAGAACTAAAATGTATACTTATATTAAACTGAATAAAATGAAATAGAACTGTTTTGATATTTAAACTGCCTACTTATGCTAAACTGAATTGTTTAATATAGAAGTGATTATTTGTATAAAATTGGATTTTGCATTAAATAACCTACAATTCCATAAAACCTACTATTCCATAAAACTCAAACAACCAACAAACCTTACCCAGTCGGCTGGGACTGTAGAGTACACCGGCTGAATCTCTGCAGATGGGTAAGACCCCCACCCTCAACGAGTGTCCTGGATATGACACAAAACAATCTGATGGTGAGGTTCCAGTAATGCTGAAGCTTTGGGAAATGTGGAGTACCCCTTACCAGATTCACTCTGACCCGGAATGGTAACACCTGATAGGGTCCTATCTATGAACCGAATAGAACTTAACTGTAGTTTTGAGAATTTACTGTTTTTGCATTTAAACAGCGTACTTACGCTAAACTGAATTGTTTTGACATTTAAACTGTGGACTTATGCTATACTGAATGGCTCGAAATTGAATAATTTTTGACATTTAAACTAGACTTATGCTAAACATTATCGTTTCAATCAGAACTATTCAATCAAACTGAATAGCTTGAAATAGAAATGCTTTTGACAATTAAACTGTTTAGTTATGCTAAATTGAATCGTTTGAAAAATAACTGATTACTTGAATAAAAATGGATTTGGCGTTAAATAACCAACAAAGGTTGATATGCCATAAAACTCAAACAAACTGCAAAGTAGACCTTACTGATATATGTTTATCATTTTCAAATGCTTTTGTACACACTTGTCAGTTTACCGTACCACTGAGTTATGTGTTTTTGGTTTGGTTTGGTTTCTTTGTTTAATGGCATATCAACCTTTGAAGGTTATTTAATACCAAAGCTATTCTCCTAGAAGAACTGTAGTGGTACTATTTAACCCATAGCTGGGAGGATAAGGGGGTTCACATCTTCATAGCACGACTGGAGTTTGAATTGGCTTACTACGATTCCGCAGTCCATCACTTTAACCATTATACAATGAGGACAAACCCTGTGTTTTTAAGTATTTTTATCTAATATTGATCCTTTTCTTATGAATCTATTTAACCCATAGATGGGACCCTTTTTGCTATCACCACTCCTGTCAGAGTGGACCTGAGAGCCCTGATTTTATTTGATTTGGTTTCTTTGTTTAATCATATATCAATTTTCGTGGATTACTTAACGTCAAAGCTATCCTTGTAGAAGAACTGTAGGGGTTCTATTGAACCCATAGGTGAGAGAATAAGGGAATTCTCACCTTTCTCAAGGTTATTAGATCAAAGGTGATCGTAATGACACGACTGGAGTTTGAACCCATTTCCTTTGATGTGTAGCAACTACATCACCTCCTGAGAATAATGGCAATAAATAAGAAACACAACACTCTTCAGAACTTGTGAATTTGAACCTCACTTTCAACTGCTGTTTAATCTCATACCTAGGACACACTTTTGGGGTTGGGATCGTATCCTTAGTAGAGAATCGGCATAGGTGTTTTCTCGGCTCTACCCACAGGGCGTGGTATTGCGTACAATTTAAACAATCCTCGATTGAGTCAGACAAAATTTTGTTTCCTCAATTTGAAACAGAATATCCCGCATTGTTCCTTTAACATCTACGGTTTCAAGTATTCTTAAAACTAATACTACAAATAATAACAATGATTATTTGCTATCAGTTATATATCTATACATTTACAATTCCAATCAAATTTTAACTGAATTGTTTGAAATGGAACTGTGTGACAAAAGCTGACAAAGCAAAAAAGCAGAAGATACCCCGCACAAACAATTACGGACGTGGACTACGCCGATGATATAGCACTTCTGGCAAATACACCCACCCAAGCTAAAACCCTGCTACATAGTCTGGAACGAGCAGCTGCAGGCATAGGCCTCCATGTCAACGCACACAAGACGAAATACATGTGCTTTAATCCAAGAGACGTCATCTCCACACGAAACGGTAGTTCTTTGCTTCTAGTAGACAAGTTCACCTACCTCGGAAGCAGTATTTCATCAACCGAGACAGACATTAAAACGTGATTAGCAAAGGCATGGACAGCTATCGATAGTCTATCGGTCAAAAGGAAGTCAGACCTGACAGTTAAAATGAAACATTTTTTCAAGCAATGGTCGTATCGATACTGCTGTATGGATGCACTACATGGACGCTAACAAAACGTATGGAGAAAAAGCTTGACGGCAACTACACAAGAATGCTGCGAGCAATATTGAACAAGTCCTGGAGGCAGAACGCCACAAAGCAGCAGTTATACGGCCACTTACCACTCATCGCGAAAACTATACAAGTTAGACGAACAAGACATGCTGGACACTGCCGGAGAAGTTGGGACGAACTCATAAGTGACATACTCTTATGGACCCCCCTAAATGGTCGAGCAAAGGCATGACGATCAGCTCGAACATATATACAACAGCTGCGTGCCAATAAAGGATGTAGCCTTGAAGACCTACCGGAACGACTGAGAAGGGTAGCGGGAGAAGGCCAGGGAGATCTGTGCTGATGGCGCGACATTATGATAATGATAATACTTATAATAAACCGAATTGTTTGGATTAGAACTGTTTGACGAAGCTGAATAGCTTGAAATAGGGATGTAATTAGTGTAATTACTACATTTTCAATGTCAAAAACAGTTCCATTTCAAACAATGCAGTTTAGCATAAGTACACAGTTTAAATGTCAAACAGCTATATTTGACCCATAGATAGGAATCTATCAGGTGCTACTACTCCGAGCCAGAGTGGACTTGGAAGTGATGGCATTGAACGGATACATTCCCCAAAGCTTCAGCAATACTTGAACCTCATCATCAAATTGTTTAGTGTCAGATATCCAGGACACTTGTTTTGAGGTGGGTCTTACCTCTCAGGAGAGAAGCAGCCGGTCTATTCTACAGCTCCACTCGACTAGGCATTAACGTCTAGTAAAAGAATCTAGAAGAGATACCTAGCTAGCTAGCTAGATAGATAGAGTGAGAGGGCGCGCGCGCGAGAGAGAGAGAGAGAGAGAGAGAGAGAGAGAGAGAGAGAAATCTGTGAGATAAATCAATCTGTTGAAAAAGTATTAGTATTATATAGGAAGAGTTGAAACCAAATGCTTGAAACAGTAAGTGTAAATCGCCAAGGGTCCGGGAGACCAGGGTTCATTCACAGATCGAATCATACCAAAGACTCTAAAAATGGTACTTGATACCGTCTTGCCAAACACTCAACATTATAAGGTAAGGATCAAGGGTAAATTGGAGCAATCCAGAAATGGTGTGGTAGCTAATGAAAAATGAGCCTTCGGGTCGCCCTCGACTAAGATCGTCAACTTTACTTTTACTTATTAGTGTTACGCATATTTGTAACCACATATACGAATGTCGTTCAAAAAGGTTCTAAACTGCACCCAAAAAGAAGAGCCAAGGCTGAACATTTTTGGTGTGGCAACATTATAGTACTTCTAACAAAAAAGAAAAAAATAATTCATTTTCTGTCATAATTTCTGTACAGATGAAGCCCATAGAAAAGTGAGAGGTGTGTGACAAATCTAAAAATGGACGCAACAGAGGCTTGAGTAGTCATAAAATATCTGCAAATGAAAAGTGCGACGCTCGATGAAGCTATGAAGATATACTACTTACTGAGGACTTCCTTTCCAGTGCAACTGAGCTGCGGAATTCATGCGAGGAAGGGGCAGCACAGAAAATGAGCCAATGTTGGGTCGTTCAAAAACCTCAGATGAATAAGTTGATGCCATTCACAGTATGCTTTTGGATGACCGACTTCTTACTTTCCTGTAGATAGTTAAGTTCATACGTATTATTTCTTGTTCGGTCCTTAATGTTTTAACTAAGATCTTGGAGATTAACTTGCTGTCTGCAAGATGCGTTTCGAGAATGCTAATACCAGAGCACATACTGAAAAGGGTTAATTTCTGACTCGTTTCCAGGTTAGCCCTAAGAATATCCATCGCTAATTAGTAACTCAAGATGAAACCAGGGTTCACAACTTCGAACCTGGATTGAAGATTCAAAACAAGCAGTGGAACAATTTGTTTCTCCACTTCCGAAGAAATTCAAGCAGGCAGTCTCTGTCGACTGGGTGATGACTTCCTTTTTTTTTTGGATTCTGAAGGCATAAACCGGAAAGTGAAAGGGAAAAAATATTTATTGACAATGCATCAGAATTAAGTCAATTGAAGGAAGCAATCAAGTCAAAATGAAGAGGGAAGTTGAGGGCAGGTCTTCTCTTGCTCCAGCATAACGCGCCCTTTTCATAATGCTCAGGTTACAGTCCCTAAAGTTGCCAACTCTGGGTTTTAATTGCTTCTGTTACTCACTAGCCTTAACTCCATCTGATTTCATCATGTTTCTTAAAGTCAAATTCCACCTACATTACCGCCATTTTGGAGACTTTGATGAGGTCATAGGTGCTGTGTAAGAGTTTTTGGAGGACTGGGATACCACTTTCTTCCTTGATGGGTTTTCAGTATCTGAGCCGTTTGGAGCAAATGCATTGATGCCAAACAGAAAAAACTATTTTGTTTTCCCTCGTGAGAGAGACTGATAACTTTTTGAACGACCCTCGTATATGTCTGCAAATAATTTGTGTCCTAAATAGTTATTTGAATCTATTATTATCATTTACAAAGAATAATTAATTGTTTTTTGAAACCATATAATCACTTGAAATATTTACGACTGTACAAATGTTTACTTATTAGTATTATTTGATCGAAATATTCAAAAAGCACAGTCGGCCGTACTACTTACCTATTACTGAAACTGTAAATAGAACAGTCGAATTCGTTGCTTTTCGAGGAGAATTAGGGGGAAGTGAAACTCAAACAGCCTCGTTCTGGATTAGAACTTTAGTCACCGATTCCATTGAACAGAGTCTATCATAAAATTTTTTTGTGGCTGAAAAGTGCAAACCATGTGAAATATACAGAATAATGTGTAATGTGTACGGAGAAGAATATCTTAATAAACAAACGTTTACAAACTGATTCTCTGGTAAAGAAAAAGTCTCGTGAGTGGGTTGGTAAAGAAGACTCTGCAGAAAGTTTTTGTGGGACACGAAGGGATCTATCACAATTGATTTCCTTGAAAAAACCATATCTGTAATCCAACTCCTTAGGCAATATTCATCTTATCTATATTTGACCCTCGTATTATGTACGACCCTTGTATTTATTTTTTTTCACACGATACACACACACACACACACACACACACACACAGATATATATATATATATATATATATAAGTAAGTTGTTGGTGACCGTAGTCGAGGGCGCCCTTTTCAATAGCTACTACACCAAAGTGTAGAGGACGGTGTAACTCCTTTCCCTGGATTGCTCCACTTTACCCTTGATACGTACTTTATAATGCTTTGTTAAGCAAGGAGGCATCAAGTTGAATTTTTTTGAGTTTTTAGTGATTTATTTACGGATTGAACCCCTGTCTCCCGGGCCATTGGCAAACCCTCTACGCTCTATATCTTTAATTTTTTATATTAGGAATTACGCAAAACCTTCTTGTATGTCAGACATTTTGTGTGTCTATCATGTGAATAAAGTCACAAACTTTAGCATAATTTCTTTTGATTTCTTGTTAATGGAGCTTTAAAAAAATCATACTCAGAAAATAATAAAATAAAACAATGAATGAATAAGAAACATAAAAATTCACTGATTTTAAAAGGTGTTCTCATGAATATATTAACTACTAAGCAAGAAAAAAAACCCGCTAATTTTGAAGGATTACGTCTCTTAAGGAATCGTATTAAATATGATCATAGCTCGAAGCTAAGGATACAAAAGTCGAACTTCTTTTTTACACACATATGTAAAGATTGTAAACGAACAGCTGTAATATTGAGAGACTTGTCAAATGCTTTTTTTGTCTTTTTTATCATTGTTAGATATACTAGCCAAATCGTCTAATTTTGAAGTTTTTATGAATTTCGGTATAGCTACGAAAAAAGTTTTCATCCTTTTTTTTTTGTCGGATTGTCACTCGCTCAAACTACTTATAACAAAAGAATTGCCTACAAGAAAAAAATACACACACACACACACACACACACACACACATATATATATATATATATATATATATATATATCAATGCAGAGTTCGTTGAGTAAAGTTGTCACCATTCTAAATTATTAATTTAGTGCGTGCGCTTTGTTTCTTTCAGATTTTATCTTCCGTGCTGAAAACTCGAGCAAGAGGCACTGCGTGAGTAAAGCAGCACCATGACAATTCATTCGATCAGAAATTTTGTAAATGGCTTAGCATTCACGTCGGAAGCGACAATAGGAAGGTCTCAGAGTGTTTTGATGTCAATCTGAGGACAGTCCAAAGGTTTCGAATGATGTTGGATGAGTTTAATGGTGATTACGAAGGCACAGCATCTAGAAAGCCTCACTCTAATCGTTCTGATAGGAAAATAACTCACGAATTTCTTGGTCAGATCCAGGCTATGATTGACAAATATTGCAAGTCTATCAGGTTCATAACCAGGGACATGGGAGTGTCTGAATTTTTTCTCATGAAGACATTTAATATTCTTCTGCAAAATGAGAAATGGATAATTTTTATCAAATGTCAGGAAGAACATGATGAAAGACCGCGCAGCAAAGATTTTGAACAAACTCAAGAATCTCCTCCAATCAAACATGCTTTGGTTTTATTCACGCCAGGATTTGATGGTGAACTCTCAGAATAACTATTGGCTTGCTCTTTCCTCACAGGATATACTGATATTGATGAAAATTAAACTACCAGTTCACATCATGGTGTTTGGGCAGGTCACTAGCGATGGTGACCCTATGCCTCCACCCATCTCCCCACATGGCCTTAGACTCAATATGGAGTCCAAGAGTCTGGAGGAGGTAATGCTGGCCTTGGTCGAGCGGGTGGCTTCTTGATGATCCTACCTCTAGGAATAGGACTCTGTGCCATACCGCAAAAGCAGGAGAACCCAGTCTTTTCGCTGAGAAATTTTCTGCGACCACATCACCCCTAACATCTGGCCTCCTAACTCTCCAGATTGAACTCCTTTTTTATTTAATATATGAGGCACGGTTGAGGGAGAGACTAACAAAACTCCATACAACACCGAAGACGAGCTAGCAAGGATAACAGAAACTTTTGTCAATTTAAACAAGACCATTAGAAAAGCTTACAAGAGATTCCAAATTCGTCTGGATGTCGTTACTGGAGTCAGTGGCGATTTCTTTAAATAAATTTAATCCATACTATTCTAAGATATGTCAATGTAACTTTGATAAATATATCTGATAAAATAAGATGTCAGTGTTATTTTAATTTTTATGTAATATAGACAGTTTATAAATTACCCTTAAACTTACACAAACTTAAGAATTTTAGCAGATTCGATAAACTTAGAATAAGATTCATTAGCTAAATAAGCTGCCTTTTAGATTTTTTATTTGGTTCCGAAATATCTGTGAAAAAAAATATTGTTTTCATTTACTTATTACCCCACCACAAACGGACAAGATGCTACACAATGTCAATTTATAAGATGAGTATAACCGGTTCAGATGTTGACTTCACTCAGACCGGTTGCCGTACCTAGGCTAAAGGGCTTAGACTATCCTGCTGTAAAGAGTAGCTTGATTGGGATTAAATAGAAAAATTCATGTCTTTCACAAATATATTTGTGCAAAGAGGAACGCGAACAACGTTTTCCAGTATTTGAACGGCGTTCACAAAGTTCATTTCCGGCAACGTAACGCTACGCTCTCCTCCACATATGCCAACCCATTTATTTTCAGGTGAGGGAGCTTTTTGAATTTACTTACGTACAAACATGCTTTTATAGACGTAAAACTGCACTCATACGTAAGATTTTTCCGGATATATTTATATATATTCACTGTGGTAACATTAACATTGAGAACGAAAATAAAATGAGTGCAAAACCAACAAAAAAGAACACGTTAATGAAATAGAGTCTGAAAAGTTTGTTGATTTCTTTTGTTTGTTTGGTTTTGTTTTTAGGAGAAAATAATTGAGCTTGCTACATTTTGACATTTAACTTCACACAAAATCTAACTTTATTTCGTTAAATCATTTGAGCAGTATATCTACAAAAACGATAGATGAATGAAAAACCTCGAGAAATACAGTCATGTCGATTTTGTTTTTTATTTTCTAATTCGGTATTTGTTTCTCTTTTATTTGATCGTGAATATATATATATATATATATATATATATATATATATATATATATATAGCTTTCTCTTTACTTGAAAGTTAACTTTTAAAAAAATCTATTTTATTTTATTAGAGCTTTCTTTTTGCTAGCGATTTTTCTCTTTTTATTTGCGCTTTCTTTTTTGTTTTTATCTTGCTGACAAATTTGAAGAGAAACAAATTTAAAATAAAAACAAATTTGAAATATTACTGCGAAGTTGTTGTAACTGATGCACCTTACCTGACACACTCGACTTGAAAAGGCAAGTAAATAATTCAGAAACGAAAATTTTATTTTTTATTTTTTATAAATGAAATTCTACACTTTTTCTCCTTTCTCATAATGTAAAGTTATGTGAGTATGGCAAATACAGTGCATCTAATGGTAAAGCTCAAGTTCGGAAGATTTGGGTAAAGTCGGCTCATTGACCTAGTGGGTAGGGTGTTCGCAAATGGTCCGGAAGACCAGTGTTCAGTCCCAGGTCGAGTCATACCGATAACTTAAAAAAAAAGGTACTTGATACTTAACACTCAGCATTATAAGGTACGTATCAAGGGTAAAGTGGAGCCATCCTGGGGAAGGAGTGGTGCCTTCTCCTACACCTCGGTGTAGTAGCTATTAAAAAGGGAGCCTTCGGGTTGCTCTCGACTACGGTCGCCAACTTTATTTTACTTACTTATTGAAATCATGAAACAAAAAATAAATATACAACACTTTTGCCAATGTGGTATATGATACAAATCAATTTTAAAGCGAAGTACAATTTAATTGAATTATGTTTTCCTTTTCTTAAATTGATTGCCTTGCCACGGTTAAAGAACACAGTCTGCATAATAATTTACTAACAGCTGAGGAGAGCAAATGGATTTAAGTCTTTCCTAAGAGCAATAGTGTGAAGTAAAAGACAAACTGACTGGTCCAGTATTTGAACTTTGGTCACCAACTCCATTTTCTACGACGAAAAACATTACACTAAGCGCACCATATGAATATATAGTTGTAAAAATAAGTACACATTTAATATATATTTATGCAATCTTATTTTTGGATACAGAAGAGTTGTATCTTTATTCTTTGATGTAGGTTTTGGTGATAAATGATACCTAACAGGGTCTATTTTGATTGAATAATACTCTACAAGAAATGATAAAATGCTGATCGATTGATAGATTGATTTTGACGTGATTTAATACGTCTAGGTTTATTTTATGCCTACAGGTTAGAGAATTGTGTTCATTGCACATTCATATGTAATGTAGTTGTTTCTGAAGAGCTCTATTTTATACACGTTCCTGTTGAATAGAAATAATCTTTAAACAGGTCTATTTGCCCCATAGATGGAACTCCTCTACCATTCTGGGTCAGAGTGAACTTGGAAGTAATGCTAATTAAGAGGTACTCCACACTTTCTAGATCGCCAGAACAGGAACCTCACCATCAGATGCAGTTTATTATCATACCAATATCATTCTTTTTTTTATGTATGTGTGTATTAGGTGTGTGGGGGGGTGCTTACACCTATTAAGGGAATAAAGTCAGTTAATTCTACGTCCTGCTGACTGAGCGTGACGATATTTTGCTACAATTGATTTCGAAGAAAATTTTTTTATAAAAAAAAATTTTTGGCGGGGGTGTACATATTTATGAGCAATACTATATATATATATATATATATATATATATATTTATAGAGAGACAGAGACAGAGACAGAGAGACAGATAGAGAGTGAGTCGGAAAGACAGAGAAGCATAGAGAGTGAGTGAGAGAAAGAGTAAGAGAGAGAGTGAGACAGAGAGAAAGAGTTAGAGAGAGACAGCGTGAGAGACAGAGAGAAAGAGTATGAGAGAGACAGCGTGAGAGACAGAGAGAAAGACTGAGAGAGAGAGAGAGAGAGAGAGAGAGAGTGAGAGTGAGAGAGAGAGAGAGAGAAAGAGAGACCAGATGAGAGTGTATTTGTGAGTGAAGTAAGAATGGTAAGTGAGAGAGTGGGGTCAAATTGTAAAAAGATAGTTGTATTTGTTTGATTATAAGAGTGATTACTAGAAATCGATTGGCCGATATGAAATATCGAATGGTACAATGAGTGC
The DNA here is from genome assembly GCA_963585895.1 of Sepioteuthis lessoniana. Classification (NCBI taxonomy): domain Eukaryota; kingdom Metazoa; phylum Mollusca; class Cephalopoda; order Myopsida; family Loliginidae; genus Sepioteuthis; species Sepioteuthis lessoniana. The sequence continues at coordinate 77,447,905 of OY757906.1, read as the reverse complement.
TTTCTGACCGCATTAACAATAATTAAGATGAGCCATATGCCGAAAGCAGCTATTTTTTTTTATTCTTTTACTTTGTACATTATATGCTGTTGTGCCTGTATGTGCATCTTTGTATAATGTGTATCTTAGTATAATGACGTGTAACATGAAAAGACGGGATTTTCTGGGCGAGAAAAAAAGATCGCTTTATTTAGTCGTGAGTACAACCGGGACATTGGCCCAGCGGTTAGAGTGTTCGCCAATGGCCCGGAAGACCTGGGTTCAATCCCAGGTCGAGTCATACCAAAGACTTTAAAAATGGTACTTGATACCACCTTGCTTAACACTCAGCATTATAAGGTACGGTTCAAGGGTAAAGTGGAGCAATCCTGGGAATGGAGTAGCGCCCTCCCCTACACCTTGGTGTAGTAGCTATCGAAAAGGGAGCCTTCGGGTCACCCTCGACTATGGTCGCTAACTTTACTTACTTACATTCATTGACCTAATGAGAAGAGTGTTTGTCAATTGTCCAAGAGACCAGTGTTCAATCCCTTAAGATTTAAAAAATGGTACTTGATGCCGCCTTGGTTAACTCGCAGCATTATCAGGTAAGGATCAAGGGTAAAGTGGACCAATCCAGGGAATGGCGTAGTGCCCTCCCATACACCTCGCTGTAGTAGCTATTGAAAGGGAGCCTTCGGATAACCCTAGACAAAGGTCGCCAATTTGCATTAGTTATTGATATCATCTTTTGCACAGTATTAGAGAAATCTTAGAAGTATCCATCCAGATTTTCTTTCTTTTTTTATCTGGGAAAAAAGCAGTAAATGCTTTTTATTTTAATTATTTTTGTGAAGAAGAAGAAGAAGAAGAAGAAGAGGAATTTCATTGAGAAAATATAAAAAAACCTTTTCCTTTCCACATTATTTATTTAGTCTGGTGCGTTAGCCACAATGCCACGGAAACTCTTTGTCTAGTATGCAAATGATTTAGAATTTTCTAGTTTTATAAGAATTGGAAATGTTTTTCCATAACAAAAATATGTCGCTATACTTTTCTTTTAGAGTAAGGACGAGAACTTTTTGAACGATCCTCATACAAATATATGTTTCTTTTTCTGTTTTCTGTTGATTTATATATATATATATATATATATATGTATATATAATCAACAGAAAACTATTTTCCATAGTGATGCAGTCAGATGTTTATAATTAAAATTCCAAGCCCTTAATATATATCAAGTTCCTTTTTCTTTAATATAGATTTATTTTTAGTCATAAAATCGTTTGCATTTTGATGAGGCTACACCTCTGGCGAAACATGTCAATTAGATTTTTCTAAATCTTCTTTTTTTTCTATTCCACTTAACGTACTGAATGGATTTACTGTCGCTGTCATCATGAAACATTGGATGCTGGTCGTAAGCTTCTTTTAAATAATTTATTTACTCAAGTAAGACGATCCCTGTAATTCAATAGGCGTATTCATCACCTTATGACACATTTTGCGAACGTATAAATCGCTGTAAGCAGTGACGAACGTAGATTCCCCACTCAAAATCTTGTTTCCTGTTTATATTTTAAAAAGGAACAAGGACATTAATAATTTGCGATATTACCCACCCTAATATCGCGTTTTTTTTTTGTTTTTTTTTTGCGCTGAATTTTGCAAGCATTCCCTTTTATAATAACAATGTTTAATGCTGATTAATATTTTACTTTGGAGTTAGAACATAAGCTGCCGGAAAATGAAATGGCAAAAACCTGAATATATTTCAGTTTACTCAAGTTTAAATGCATCGCCATTCAGCTAAATTACAATAAAGGACTACATATACTGATCAATGCATACAGATGTTCAAAAAGAAGAAGGGTGTATCAACAGTATATCAGAGATCATATATATATATATATATATATATATGAGGTGGGATAACTTACAAACAGTATCAACAGCATCTAGTGACTCAGTTTCTAGCCTATACGATCGTCAAACAAAGTGGTTCTCACAATAGTTTCACATAAATAATACAAGAAGCAGACGATATTCCGCAGAAACAATGATAGTCGCAGACTGCTCAGATGATCAAGCACTTCTCGTAAATACACCTGCCCAAGCCAAATAGCTACTGCATAGCTTGGATACTACGTCATCGCAAATAAAACAGAACTCGTGTTTTAAACAAGAAAAAGCCATCTCCACTTTAAGGAGCAAGCCTCTAAAATTAGTAAATCAATTCACAAGTCTCGGCAGCAATATCTCCTCTACCGAAAGCCATGTCAACATACATATAGTGAAAGCGTGAACTCCTGCAGACAGGTTATCGAGCTTATGGAAATCTGATCTTTCTGATAAAATAGGACGGGAATTCTTACAAGTGGTCAAGGAGTTAGTACTACTGTATCGATGCACCACCTGGATACATATGAAACACTAGCAGAAAAATCTAGATGAGAACTGCACAAAATGATACTTGCTGTTTTGAACAAACCCGAATACAGCGCACTACAAAGCAATAGATGTACGGCTACTTACCTCCCATTTCAAAAATCATCTTAGACGAACAAAACATACTAGATACTGTTAAGGAAATAACAACAAACTCCAAAGCGATGTTCTGTTTTGGATTAATATGCATAGATGCTCTTGTGCTGGCTGACCAGAAAAAAACTTACATACATAATTTCTGCATGGACATTGGATGCAACTCGAATTCTTTCCAGGAGCGATGGACTTTAGGGACAAATAGCGAGAGTCAAAAACTTCTGTGTTAATAGTATGACTTGATAATTATGACTATGATGATGATGGTGTAACCTTTTATATTCCCTTGTGTGAGGTATGATGAGAAGAGTGATCTACCTTTAAAATCATTTTGGGAAGAGCGTAGTTATTTACGTGGCTTTGTTCAGTTGGTTTGGTGATCTGTTGATTTATTTAATCTGTTGTTTAATTTATTAGCGTTTGGTTATTATTATCATTTTACTAATTAGAAATTTTTCACTCCAGCATAAGCTGATGGTTTTCCACTGGAGTCTGAGAGACAACAAATCTGATCAAGTTTTCTAGTATTTCAGCCGAGCTTAACAATGCTATAATTTGGATGGTCTTCACTCGTCCTCTTATTTCCAAGTCCTCCAGTCCCTTATCCTCATTATTATTATCATTATCATTATTATTGTTACTTTACTCTTTGAGAGAGGCAGCAAGTCTCCTGAAGTTTCCAGAACTCTTCTTATTATTCCAACTGATCTCAACAATGCTGTAGTCTGGATAGTCTCCACTCATCTTTTTATGTTCGAGTCCTCCAGTCCCTAATTATTATCATTTTTTTCATTATTATCTTACTCCTTTGAGAATTTCTCACATTAGCGTTAGATGATGGTTTCTCATTGGAGTTTGAGGGACAACAAGTCTCCTCTAGTCTCCAGGACTCCTCTCGGTATTCTGACCGACCTTAATAATGCCGTCGTCTAAATGATCTCTTCTTGTCCTTTTATTTCCAAGTCCTCTAGTCTATAATTATTATTATACACCTTTGAGAATTTCTCACATTAGCATTAGCTGATGGATTCTCACTGGAGTTTGAGTGACAAGTCTCCTCAAGTGTCCAGGACTCCTCTCGGTATTCTGGCCGACCTTGATAATGCCGTAGTCTGGACAGTCTCCGCTTGTCCTCTTTTTTCTAAGTCTTCCAGTTCCTTTTACAACTCTACTGGGGATTGTTCCAAATGCACCAATTACAATTGGCATCACCGTCACCTTCAGGTTCCATAGTTTTTGCTTCTCTAGTATATAGTTATCTCTTTTCACTTTCTTTAATTCTACTCTGTGATATTTTTTAACTCATTTGAGAGTTTTTCACACCAGTATTAGCTGATAGTTTTCCACTAGAGTGACAACAAAATCTCCAGGACTCTTCTTACTATTCTGACCGATCTCAACAATGCTTAGTTTGGATGTTATCCACTAATCTTCTTATTTCTAATTCCTCCTGTTCCTGTTGTAAATCCTTTGGTGACTGTACCGAACACGTGAAGTATTATTACTATTATCATTTTGTTATTTCCGAACTTTAAAAAACAGTACCAGCAGGTGGTGTTTCACTCCTCAAATCACCAGGACTCTTCAGAGTATTCTAACTGACCTCAATCATGCTAGATGGTCCCGATTCTTATTCTGATTTCCAGTGCCTCTAATATTTTTGCAATTTTTAGGGACTGTTCTAAGTGTATCTACTAGGATCGGTATCACCGTAACCCACATATTCCCCTGGGTTTTTTTTTCAGTTCTCTAGCAAGGTCCAAGTTTTTCTTCATCTTTTATTATTATTACTCCTTAAGAGTTTTTCACATCAACGTTACCTGACGGTCTCTCACTGGAATTTGAGTAATAGCAAGTCTCCTTAAGTCTCCAGAACTCTTCTCAGTATTAGGGCCGATCTCAATAAAGCAGTAATTTGAATCGTCTCCTCTCGCCCTCTTATTTCCATGTCCTCCCGTCCCTTTATCAATCCTTTTTTGAGTGTACCAAGAGCACCAGTTACAATTGGTATAAAGGTCACGATCATGTTTCAGAGATTTTTCAATTCCCTCGAAAGGTCAAGGTATTTATCCTTCTTTTCACTTTCTTTCAATTTTACTCTGGGATCAGCCGAGAGAGCAGATCTCTTTTTATAGTTGATTATTATAAGGTCTGGTCATCTGGCCACGATCAAGTGATCCGTCAAAATTCAATAGGATTTTGTGCATATCATTTTCCAGGAGCGATTTTGGGTTGTGCATATATCATTTGTTCGTATGGACAAATTTTTTGCACAATTCCCAGTGGATCATTTTGCCCACCCTGTCGTGTCTATTCTTATATTCGTCCTGTGATAATTTGCTTCATTTGCTTATTATGGTATTGATGGTTTCATCTCCATCACCACATAACCTACATTTGCTGTGTTGTTGCCTCTAATATATTCTTGCTTTGATATGATTGGTTCTTATAGCGTTGTTTTGTACAGCTATCATGAGAGATTCAGTTTCTCCCTTTAGGTTTCCCTTTTATTTTACTACTTGTTAATTTTACCCTGCGTTAGCTGAGTGTCTTTTACTGGTGTCATTGTGACAACAAGTCTTTTCGAGTCTCCAGGACTTTTCTCAGTATTCTGGCTGATCTCAACAATGTTGTAGTCTTCATGGTTTCGATTATTCCTCTGATTCCCATGCCTTCCACTTCTTTTTCCACTCCTTTGGGGACTCTTCCAAGCGCGCCAATTACAATTAATATCACCGTCACATTCATGTTCTACAGCTTTCTTAGTACCCTAGGAAGGTCCAGGCACTTGTCTCTCTCGTGGCCTTCTTTGATTTTCTCTCAGTGGTTCACTTGACGGCAATTTCTCTTTTTTGTTTTAAATTATCTCTATGTTAGGTCTTCTGGCTAGGGATTAAGTGACCCGTTTGTATCTAAAAACCCCTTGGAGAATTTTATATGTCTCATTCTCCAGGAAGGGTTCTAGCTTGAGTATATACCATTTGCTTGTTGATCAAATTTCATTTCTTTGCACTTTCTCACAAGAGGTTCTTTGCCACCAAATTATGTCTAATCTAATATTTTCTTAGCGCAGCTTCGCTTCTTTTACTTATTATGTAATTGATCACTTCACTGCTATTTGGTTGTCTATTACCGATATTCGATTTTACATAATTGGTCCTAATATCATAGTTTTGTCCTCTTTCTATTTCCGTTTCCTTGATTAGTTGTTATTCTGGTTATCTCTATGTTATCACCGCTGTTACTGGCAGCTGTATTTATTCCATTTGTGCTTTTTAATAGAGTCATCGAGTCCTAGTATTGATGCATCCACACTATCTTTAATGCTGGTGTGTCCTCCTTCTTTTCTTAACTCAAATAGTCTGTCTAAGTAACTTCTCGGGTGCAAGACCTTGTACATCGTCATCAAATTTCTGGTCCTTTGGTTCGTTTGTCTGAGTTTCTTCCTTGACGTTTTTAAGATTACCCAGGTGTTTATCGCTTAAATGACGTTTCCGCTGCAGAGCTTGGTTTGAAGAAGTTTGCTCGTTCGACCACGGTATTCTTTTCTTATTTTTTTTCCTTTATCTCCTCTTGTTTGTTGATGTCGGATTCCAATCTTCCCAAGTACATGAGATTTTCCTTTTCTCCAAGCGTTCTGATTCATTCTTCATATAGCAGTTCTTTTTCTTCCGTTATTTATCTTTTACCACTTTTCATTATAAGCATGGCGTATTTTTTCACGCCAAAATCGATTCATGTATCCGACAAAGTTATAAAGTTCATCTCGGAAACCATGAAGAAATGGAAGTTCGAATTTATCGCAAGAGGATGAACTTTAACGGAGTCAGAAATCCTGTGAGATATCTTCTAGGGAGATCCACTTTCAGCATTACTATTTGTAATAGCGATGATGTCACTCAATAACAAACTGAGAAATTCACAGGAGGGCTAAAATTTTACTAATTCACAAGAAAAAATTTACCACCTAATGTATATGGACGATATCAAACTGTTCTCAAAAAATGAAAACAAATGGAAAGTTTAATATAAACAATAAGGGTATACAGGCAGGATATAGGAATCGAATTTCGCATGGAAAAATATGTTATGCTTATAATCAAAAGTAGGAAAAGACAGACAACGGAAGAATTAGAACTGCCAAATCAAGAAAGAATCAGAATACTCGGAGAAACCAACAGGTACTTGGGAATATTGGAAGCGGACACCATTAAACAAGTGGAGATAAAAGACAAAATAAAATCTCAGATGAACGAGAAAATTTCTCGAAACCAAGTTCAGCCGTAGGAATCTCACCAAAGACATAAACACCTGAGTTATTCCTCTTGCTAGATACTCAGGACCATTCTTAAAATGGACGAGAAAAGTAATCAGACAAATGGACCAGAGGACAAGAAAACTAATGACGAAGCATAAAGCCTTACATCCCAGAGATAACAAGAAAAGAAGGAAAAGGACTTGTTCGCTTTGAAGGTAGCGTGGATATATCAATACAAGGACCTTAAGACTACATTAAAAAGAGCAAAGAAATACTTATTATTGCGACCAGAAACAGCATAAGGATCAACAGAATGACAACTAGAAAAGAGAATTGGGAAGGAAAAACAACTGTATGGATATTTCAAGTGACAAACAAGTGAAATCTCACACGAAAAGACTTGGACATGGCTACGGAAAGGAAACTTTTAGAGTGAAACTGAATCTCTTCCTATAGCAGTAAAAACTACACCATAAATACCGACAATGTTAAAGCTAAAATAGATAAGACGAAACAGAATAGCAAGTGTAGTTTATGTGGAGATAGGTACGAAACGATTATTCACTTAATAAGCGAATGCAGCAAACTACCAAAAAAAAGTACAAGATTAGACAAAACTAAATGGGGAAGGTGATCTACTGGGAATTGTGCGAAAAAATAAATTTGACTTTACTGCCAGATGATATATGCTACAAACCAGAATCTGTCCTTGAGAATGAGACAGACAAAATTCTCTTGGAATTTGAGATACAAACTGATCATCTAATCCACGCTAGAATACCAGACCTAGTTATAGCGAAAAAAAATGAAAAGATGAAAAAAAGAATACCGAATAGTGAATTTTGCCTTCTCGGTGGAGTGAAAATCAAAGAAAACTTAAAAAGAGACAAATACTTATGCTGCATATTGACTTGAAGCCCTCTTTGATATGTAGATGCCACTGCAGAAGTCGGAAACTGAGAACAGAAAAACAGGAAATGCACCTGGTACAAAAATCAAACCGGACCCTGATCGAAAAGTTGCTAAAATTGTGTGGGTGGCATGCAAGGCGGAAATCGGACACTAGGAACAAAAATAACAGGAAATATATTTGGTGCCTAAAGTAAACAGGACGCAGGTTGTCTCGGTTGAAATTTCACATAAATTCCGTAGATGGCACTCTCAAAGGAAATGTGATCACTTCTGTAGTGTTGGTGGCAAGCTAGAAGAGGACGTGTCTAAGTGCAACGAGTTAGAAGCAAGCTCGAGATGTGACCACGAAAATTTGTGTGGACCTTCGAAATATTACATAAACAGTGAGATTTCGACCCGAAAAACAGAACGGAGAGGAAAGCAGTTCATTGAAGATTCCTACCTTGACCACTGAGTGCCCAGCTCAGCCGTCTTCGACCCTCCCTTACTTACCTGTCCATACATTTTGTGTAATAAAAGAAAAAGAAAAGAAGCTGATTATATTTTCTACATCTGTGCTGTTGTCTTTTTCTGCTATACAACTCTTTGATCTTATCATAGAACTAAAAAAAGACTATGGAACATGAAGGTGACGGTGATACCAATTGTAATTAGAGCACTTGTAATTATCCCTAAATGGTTTGTAAGAGGGCTGGAGGAGTTGGATATTGGAGGACGGGCTGAGACCATCCAAAGTACAACATAGTTAAGGTCGGTAAGAATACTGAGAAGAGCCCAGGAGATATGTGGAGACTTGCTGTCACTCAGACTCCAGTGAGAGACCATCAGCAAACTCTGGTGTGAAAAACTTGCGAGGAGTAATAATAACAATATTATTATTATTATTATTATTATGAAAAACATTGATGTTAAACAACAAAAGTTTGTGGCGAACTAATGTTTTTTTCAATTCTTTTTCAAGGCGAGAAATCTGGTCCAGTTGTGCAGTTTCATTTTCTGTCTATATATTTTGGATAAATAAACAACATCTTTTTGTAAATATTAGTACTAACTGTTGTCACTTGATACCTTTTTGCCTGTGTAAGAACATACACTTTTAATTCTGCTGCTGGGTGGGTCCTGATAACTCTGATTGTATTTGTTGGATTTTGCGTTTTGTTCAAAATGGATTTTCTGCCAGAGAGGAAAGCAAGAAAACCAGGCAATGAAGAACAACCAGCCAGCAGACTCTTCATTTGTATATACAAAGAGAATGGTAAGGCCTGGAAGATACTCCAAGGATAATGAAAAACTGAGGAAACTCCTCAATTATTTGGGTAATCATATGCTTTTTTTTGTTTGTTTGTCGTTTGCTTTTTCTAAATAAATTGATAACACCCGTTATTAAGCCAAGAGGAAAAAGAGAAGTTATATTACGTTCTTCAGAGATAAATAGAGAAATATATAGAGAAAAGAAGAATAAGAAATGAAGAGAAAAGTACAATTCCTATAATGTTCAAAGCAAAAAACGAACAAAAAGAAAAGAGAGAAATTATTCTCTAGATTCTGCTTTAAAATATTAGCAGTTCGTCAGATAAACATTAAACTAATAGGTAACTATATTCCAATCAATCAGATTTTTTTCTCTGGCCGTCATTTCTGTTTCTGTTTTTGTTTTTTGTTTTTTCACGAAGCAGGGTTTAAGGTTTCGATTCATTTTCATTTCAATAGCAAACGGAAAAGGTTGTCTGTGAGTTTAGAGAAAAAAGGTGAGAAAATACAGAAATGAAGGCAAAAAAGAACAGAAAGATAAATGGAAGCTAAAAAAAAAACAAACAAACTAAAAGTAAACAAAAACAAAAGCAAAGAAATGATATCAAAGCAGCGTGTGTGTGACGATATTTGCTAGAGGAGAGGACACGTCGATTAGTTGGTACGAAGACCGGTTACTTCGCAACGACTGATTTGACAATCTCACCATTTACCCGCCAACACATGTCTCTGTTTGTTCGGTTTCCTTTTGGTTCACAACGCGTTTTCTTTCTTCTGTCAGTTCCGCTCTTTTACGTAGATTTCACCAGTGTGTGTTTTCTTCACTAAAATGGCGTCGTTCATAACTTCCATTTCTTCGTTTATTTAGATTTCACGTTAGTTACCCACAACTGCCTATATTTTTAATCTTTATCAATTTTATTTTATTTTATTTTGTCTATTCTATCTTGTTTGACTGTTTTTGTTTTCCATCACCTAAAAAGGAAAAAAAAAAGGGAAAGAAAATCGAGAAAAAATTTCTATAAATATAATTATTACATTTCATTAAAGGTATACATTTTCGCATTCAAAAGATAAAAAAAAGTGTTTGAATGGCCAAATTAATAGTTTTTATCATTTTTAGATAGCTTTAGTAGGGTTTGATTTGAACTTCATTAAAAAAAGATCGCTTTTTATAATAATACTGTTCTATTAACGTTCACTTTTTATGCTGAAATAGACGCTAGGGCACGAAAGAGATATAATATTGCATGCGTCAGAGATAGATAGATAGATAGATAGATAGATTTGGTTTAGTTTTATGACATATAAACCACTGTAGGTTATTTAATGCCAAATCCGTTTTTTTACTTATAAACAGTTCTATTCCAAACTATTAAGTTTTAGCATGAGTACAGTTTTTTTGTTTACTCACTGTTCTATGTCAAAACAGTTTTATGTCAAACAATTCAGTTTAATATTAGTAGAAAAAGTAATTAAAGTTGGAGACCGTTGTCGAGGGTAACCCGAAGGCTTCCTTTTCGATAGCTACTACACCAAAGTATAGTGGAGGGCGCTACTCCTTTCCTTGGATTGCTCCACTTTACCCTTGATCCATATCTTATAATGCTGATTGTTAAGCAAGGAGGCATCAAGTACCATTTTTGAGTCTTTGTTATTGGTCATTGGTGAACACTAAGTACTAAGTGTATTTTTACTTGACCTAAAGATCGGACCCTATCAGGTGCAACCACTCCGGGACAGTGTGGTCCTGGGAGTAATGGCAATGAAGGGGTTGCCCGCATTCTCAAATGCTCCAGTATTTGTGGACCCTCACCATCAGATTGTTCAGTGTTAAATCCAGGACACTCGTTGGTGGTGGGATTTTACCTCTCTGCGTATATGCAGTCGGTATATTCTACTGCACCAGCCGACTGGGCTAGATAGCGAGATTGATAGATAAATAGAGAGAGACAGAGAAGAAAGAGAGAGGGACGAACAGCTTTTATCAAAGACGAACGATTTTTGTGTCACAATGGAATATCAACCTTCCTGGTCATTTAATGTCAAAGTCATCATTGTAGTAAAAATATAATGGTGTTATTTAACCCAATGCAGGGAAATTATGGATCTCATACTCTTTCTAAGGGTATTAGTCTGAAAGTAAATATCATTATACGACTGGAGTTTGATCTCCCTTATTACGATATCACTGTCTTGTACGTTAACCATTATTCCACAGGACATTCATCCTATTACGTTTCATTACAAATATAGATTTTCATATTCAAGAAATAAAATTTTGTTCTCCGTCCATTGTCAGCAGATATTAGTCGAGTTTAGTTTTAAAATTCAAAAAGATCGTTTTTGATAATAACATTTTGTATGTATTGTCGGCAGAAGTAGACCCTCCAAAAGCGAGTTGTCCTGAGAATGATATTAAACTGCATGTAACAGTTCAGCTGCTGGTCTGGTGACTTGGGTAGCGTGGATTACACTTTAATTGTCATTACTCCCAGATCCACTCAGAACCAGAGTGGAAGTACTTGTTAGGGTCCTGTCTTTTGGTCAAATAGTTTGCTTTTGAAATTATTCTTATTTGATAGGATCGTATGCAAAATATTTTTTTCTTAAGAAACAACTACACATAAACGTATCAGGGACGCAATTCCCCCAAATAACCCTAGACAGGTTAATATGCCGTTAAAAACAATCACATTCTCATGGTGTCATTTTAAAGTGTGCTTTTAAAAATGTCAAAATAGAATCATTTTTGTTAATTGATTATATGAAGTAAGAAAATAACGAATATTTTCGGAGTATACTTTTTACTCTTAAGAGTGTATGGAAAAAAGAGTATTATAAAAACGATCCACCTACATGCTTTAGTACACGCTCAATAAAAGCAAAGAAAAGTCCTGAGCTGTTTATCTTACTTCTTAAATATTTCTCATGTCCTTCTGCTTCCGGCTTCAGAAGCGGGGATTAAACGCCCTTGTTTTATCTCTTTGATTTTATTTTCATTTTTATCTTTCATTTTTTCAGTCATTTCTCTTTTCTTTTTCCATTCAGATGTAAGTACCTTTAATATTAAAGAATAATTAAAATCTATCTTACACTAAAGAAAGATTGGTACAAGTTATGAAGAAGGTGCTGTGAATGATCAATCGTGTCAATGGTGGGTTGCGAAATTTCCTGCTGAAAAATTATCATCGAATGATGCTGCACGGTCGAGTTAACCAGTTGAAATTGACAGCGGACAAATAATAACAGTGAGAAATTTTTGTCATTATATATATATATATATATATATATAAGGATTTTTCCATCTCTCCTGTACAGTATTTTAAGAAAAATATTTTTAAATCAATCTATTTATTTATACACACACATATACAGACACACGCACATGCGTATATATATATATATATATATATATATATATATATATATACAGTGGTGTGTCTAGATTAGAGAAAGTGGGGGAAGGGCTTGGGTTGTCTGTCTGTCTCTATATTTTTGTCTGTCTGTCTGTCTGTCTGTCTGTCTCTCTCTCTCTCTCTCTATATATATATATATATATACAATGTTTTGTTCTTTAGCTATAGTCACCTACACATACAGAAATAAAATAATGTAACGAAAAATTAAGATACACCTACGAATTTATTTCCGGCTATACAACGCGCTGCGTTTGTAGCTTAACTTAAACTCATACAAACACACATGAATACGCAACTATAACCCACACACGCATTCGTACACACTCACACACTCAAACACTTACAACCACACGTAAAGAATTATACAAAATCCTAACGGTTTTTTGACTGTATTTTTTCGATTTTCGATTCATTTCATTTTCTAAACTGCCTGATGATTGTAGTTTAGCAAAAAACTCCATGAAAGCCAAGGGTCGCAGTCTAAATTCTTTGAATTAAATATATATATATCTAATATATATTTATTTATTATCATTATATATATATATATATATATATATAATATTAATGATATTGTGTGCAATATTTGTTAATAAAGGAAGCCGAATGTCTGTGACAGCATTTATAGCTATTTAGGATAGCGTAGACATGGAGCCTACTATGCTCGGCGAGAGCCTGTATCTTACCTTTGCTATCATCGTATATATATATATATATATATATATGCTTTTATCAACCCCTTTGCACGAACACAAGCTAAATTTTTAAGCAAAATTTAACTGTTTTGAATTCTGTTTCAATTTATATATACTGTCAAGCCGTATTGATAGCACGGAACTTCCTCTCTCTGTCTCTGTATCTCTCTCTCTCGTCATCCGCCTCTATCGTTCATTGCTTCTAGCAGTTCCTCTAGACTGCATCCATTGGCTGCAAAGTGCTGATGAATGTAAGTTCTTATTTGTCGGTTAACCGGCTCGCATCCATGAGTAGGAGTCAATGAGAAAACGTCACTTCCAAGTTCATCTTTACTTCAACAGCAATGCCTAGCATATCTTGTTCGTCTTATTTAGATGATTTGTGAGATGAGAGGTAAGTGGCTGTACATCTGCGTGTGAGGAGGAGAGTCTCCATAACGGAGTGGCTAACGTCTTATATAGGATGTGACAGAAAGCCAATTTTTAGGCGGTGTTTAACAGGTTTGAATTCAGTGTTTTCCTTCTCGAAGACCGATTGCCATACTAAGGTTGAAGAGCATTGTCTGCACTACTAATTACCCATAATTAGAGGGAGAATAATTAGGTTAATACATTTCCTAAGGGTATTAGTGATATATGAAATGCAAACAGCCTCGCTCAGGATTGAACTCGAGTCACCGAGTCCATTTCCAAAATAGCGATATCCATTATAACAGGAAGGTCTCCTGCGTGATATCGTAGTAAACACGTTTGAATTCCAGCCACGCTATTACGTTCACTTTCGTACAATTACCCGTAGGTAAAGTATGGGCCACCTTATCCCATAAGCTATGGTTTAAATAGTATTATGGGTGAGCTTTCGCATTAAATAACCTAAGAAGGTTGAAATGCCATTTAACAAAGAAACCAAGCCCTAAAAAACATACTCGTATGTGTGCGCCACGATAATTTTCTACTAAAAGAGATTAGAATTTTCAAAAGTATACAAACGTTTCGAATACGAAACAGTGTGTCTCCGTGATGTAATGGTTAAAGCGCTGAAATATGTAGGGTTAAAAAAAAGGACGGATTTGTCATTAAATAACCCGAGAAAGTTGATCTGCCATTAAATAACAAACGAACAAGCAAAAAAAACAGTGTCATACTCGGAAATCATTTCAATGGGGACGCACACGTATGAACCGAAAAGACACACTCAGCAGAAAGTGAGCAACGAGAAGTCACTACACGTGTGCATCTGGTTTTAATCAGAGGCTCAGTGTGTGTACACCGAGTAATTAACATCGCTGGATACAGAGTTTACACGAAGAAAACATTGCAAAGAAATCAATTCAATTATACCGCTGATAAATTTGGAAATATGTGCTATCTGCGGAAGAATTCCGTATCAAGCTTCTCGCGGGACACAGCGGAAACCAATTTAAGTCGACAGTAATGAACTCTCGTCCATTATAAAAAAAACAGGCGGGAAAGACATTCTCACGTGTCTTATCTATGATTTTGATTCGATTGAATTTGCATTCGCAGCTTCTATGCTTCTGATTCTGGTATTAGTATATATATATATATATATATATATATATATATATATATATATAAAACAGAGAAAGATGTTATAATTAAGAAACGGAATGAGAGGAAAAATACACAAAAATATATAATTTTTAATTATACATTACCAGAAACTTTGAATATAAGAATTTCTTGAGGGATCATTTATATCCACGTTATCTGTAACTTCGTGATAAAATCTGTTTTGTTAATGATGACAAACAAAATCGGTAATAAGTTACACACACACACACACACACTCACTCACACACACACACACACACACACACATATATATATATATATATATATAATCGTTTAGCATTAATGTAAAAAGTTAACGGTTATTTGCACACATATGTGTGTGATTTATCTCTTACTCTCACTGTCTTTCTCTGTTTCTGTCTATGCATATGTATATATATGTGTGTGTGTATGCGAAATTCACTTATGTGTATATGATGTGTAAGCAGTATTTACACTTGTATACAGATATATAGATTTACACACACACACACACACACACACACACAAACTATATATATATATATATATATATATACTTTCAGTCTCTCTCTCTTTCTCTCTCTCTCTCTCTCTCTCTCTGTCTCTCTCTCTCTCATACCCACATAAACATAAAAATAAATATTTATCTAACATTAACACAAAACAAAGTTATCTGTACACCTATATGTAAGTAAATAATGTATATGTATGCATGTGTGTGTGTTTGTAACATATACATATATATATATATATATACAGCGACACGAATGCACACATACACACACATACACACACACACACAGACATGTATATACTCAAATACATACCCACACGTGTATGTATATATATATATATATATATATATATATATATATATGCATGTATGTGTGTGTTTGTGTGTGTGTGCTTCCAAATATGTATCAGGCTAAGTACATATTCCCAATAAATACTTCAAATAAACGCAACTAATTATCTGTATCATATATTTGAAACCCTCTCAGTCTGTGTAGATCTGTATTTGAATAATTTACTTACACCCATGATCCATCTTTGCATATACACGCACCCACACAACATGCCAAACAAGTGCTTGAAATGTACAAAGTGTCGTTGCCTATTTGCTGTAATGTATTAGATCGCATTTACATATCCACGTTCATGTGTGAATGCTTACACGTTGATATTTTCGTCTGATATAAACGTAAACTTGTCAGGGTTAACTGTCAAATCAAACATTGATCACACAAGAGCTAAGGTTATCAGTAATTTCTTCGAAAATATATTATCACATTTGACAAGTGCTCCGCTCGAGCACACAAATAAACAATTCTCAATGTTCATCAAGATTTAACTGGAGAAGTTCTTCTCTTCTTTTTCCTTTCTTTTCTTTTTTTTTTTTAATTCCCAGACTAAACTGAATTTTATGATGGCAAATAGCAATATTTCTGGATTTTTTCGCCTAACGTCTATAGAGACAAAGTAATAATATGATCATTTCTAACTTATTCATTTTTATCTTTTCACCAAGTTTACGTACACTCCCATCAGTACTTATGAATACATAGATAAAGCATCACAGTTGCTGAATATTCATCTATAATACTAGAGCATTTGGAGGTGCCTGTGGTGTTATTGGTTATCGTCGTAGGAAATGTACACGGCGACACGAGTTCAAATCCTGGACGAGGCTGATTGCATTTTACATTGCACTAATACCCTTGGGACAGGTATGAATCCAATTATTCTCCCTCCAGCTATGGGTAAAATAGTAGGGCAGACTAGGTTCTTCAGCCTTGGTGAGGCAACTAGTCTAGGAGAAGGAAAACTCTGAATTCAAACCTGTTAAACTCCGCTTAAAAAATTGACCTTGTGTCATATCCTGCCCGATTGGAGGGGTTGGTTAAATATGTATAATACTATAGCATTTGTGTGTGTGTGTGTGTGTGTGTGTGTCTTACGCGGTTGATTCAAAATTCTTGTAATATTTTGGTACTTGCTTGTTTTTAGCGGGTACATCATGTAACCGAAGCAGTTCAAACTCTGAGAAAGTTGCGATAAATGGTGCGCTGACACGCTGTCAATTGCTTCCCTGTGTGTATATTTTGAAACTTACGATTTACGAGTTCGAACTCAGCTAAATCTATCTCAGCCAAATCATCCAAAAAACATTTACTGCGTGAAACGTGAAAGCTCAGTCGATAATTATTATCCGATGGTTCAAGAAAATTCGATCAGGTCCCAAGAACCTCGACGATCAACAAAGTCACTTTGTTCAAAAAGCGTGGATATCAAGACCCTGCTCGGAAACTAACAAGCGAATTTGACATATCACAATAAATTATGGGTAGAATATTCTGCATATTTTTCCCAATAGAACAGTTTGCAAATATCTCTTTTTAATCGAACATTTTACATTTTTTGGCATAGCTTCTAGTAAAAGGTTTTTGATAAATTTTTCCATCGAACAATTTGCATATATTTTCTAATATAATATTTTTAAAGCTCTTTTCTGAAAGGACATTTTGATTTTTTTTCTAATCGAATATTTTACATAGCTTCTTTCTTATAGAAGATTTCGCATAGCTTTTCTAATAGAATACTTTACATAAATTCATCTAATAGGACATTTTGCATAGCTTTTTCTAATTGAACATTTTATACTGCATTCTTCTACTATATTTTGCATAGTTTTTCTATCAAAATACCCTGTATATCTTTATCTAATTGAACATTTTGTAACGCTTTTTTTCTCGTAGAACATCTACGTATAAGTAAAATCAAATGGGAATTCATATATAAACAAGTTTAACTAAAATCTACATCGAAATATAAATAATTCTTTCTTCGTTACCAGACAGAGTATTTTATATTGGATGACTGACATAATTAGTGTTTGTTCAGGCGTGGCATAACTATGTGAATGGAACAAAAATAAGGTTCGGAAATGTGTTTCAGGATGTGGCAAGTTGATACGAATAATACGAGGTGTCATCAAAGTTTTAATTTTTCATTTATTTTTTCAAAATCTACAATCTAAATGAACGGGTGGGAAAGCGATCCACTGTGAATCGCGCAAGAGATTAAGATCTGATCATAGTAATACATGGTATATGCACAAACTAGAATTCGTCCTTGAAAATGAGACTCGTAAAATTCTCTGGTATTTTGAGATACAAACAGATCACCAAATCTTAAGTAGAAAAGTCGACCGAGTCTTAAGTAACAAGAAAGAAAGAACTTGTCGTCTAGAGGATTTTGCCGTTCTGGCGAACCACCGAGGGAAAATGAAAGAAAGTAAAAAGATGGACAAATATTTGAATTTTACCAGAAAACTTTTAAAAAATGAAGAAAAAATAAAACTGTTGCGGTGATACCAATTGTTATTGTTACTTGGAACGGTCACCAAATGCTCGGCAAAAGTTTTGGAGGAATCGGAAATAATAAGAATAATCGAAACCATCATTGCTAAGATCGGCTGGAATACTGAGGAGAGTTCAGTAGTCATGAGGATGCTTCTTGTCTCTCAAAAAGTCATGTATACAGTTAGGCAACTTTTATGAAAAGTGATGATGTTTAGACGTCAAGACAACATACAAGACAAATCAGGGTCAACTGGAATAAATTATAAAGCCAGTTTCAATAATTTTGGAATGAAAAGTTTTTGGTTTGGATTGGTTTGGTTTTAAGCCATATCAACCATTGTAGGTTATTTGAAGCCAAATCCATTTTATACATATAAACAGTTCACTTTCAATCAATTCAGTTTAGCACAAGTACTCTGTTTAAATGTCAAAAACAGTTCTGTTTCAAATAGCTCAGTTTAACATAAGTAAGTAGTTTAAATGTCAAAAGACTTCCGTTCCAAACAATTCAGTTTAACAAGAGTACACAGTTCCAATATCAAAAACAGTTCTATTCAATTTTTTTCAATTTAGCATAAGTACACTGTTTAGTTCTATTTGACCCATCGATAGGACCCTATCAGGTTCGGCCACTCCGGGCCAGAGTAGACTGGGAGCGATGGCAATGAAGGGTTGCTCCGCGTTTGCCAAAGCTCTAGCTCAAGTGTTTAGTATTCCTGTATTGTCACTCACCAGCAGTCAGGATTGAACCTGCAACCTTCAGATGATTGTCTCCTTAGAAACTTAGGGAACCAACACTTAAACCCTTGTACTCGGTTATGGCTAACGGAATCAGAACAGGCGACCCCAGTGGATTCAATAAAGAACGTAGTTCGAAGTTCCGTGTAGGTTCCCGAGTTCTACAAACACCTGAAGAAGGCCGAAGGATATATCGGCCGAAACGTTATGGAAATAACAAGAAATATGAATACAATAGTCAGGAAACCCTTAATGATAAAAAAACTAATTGATTGATTTAAAGGTTTAAACGAACTTCAGAAACGATAAGCTGATTGGCTGGTTGGTTGGTTGGTTGGTTGGTCGTTTGCTTTATGGCTCATCAACACTTTTCGGGCCATTTAACGCCGAATTAAGTCATTTTCATAAAAGTTTCAAACAATCCAGTTTAGTATTAGTGCAGTTTCATTTACTTATAGTTAAATGTCAAAATAGTTCTATTTCAAACAGTCCACAGTTTTTTCTTTACCATTGTTAAATGGAAAATAGTTAATTTAAAACAATTAAGGTTTAGCGTAATTACAATTTAGTTCTATCTGACCCATAGATAGAACATTATCGGCTACTACCGCTCTGGGCCAGAGTGAGCCTGGGAGCGATTGCGAAGACGTTCCTGATTTACTGAAGCCTCACCATCAGATTGCTTTGTGTCAAATTAGGACACTCGTTGGGAGTAGTACCCCTCTGCAGAGATACAGTTGGGATATTTTACAGCCTCAACCGACTGGACCCACGATGAGTTGAGTATATTGAACTGCTGAGTGAATAGGTGAAATAACATATACGTTTAATTGGTTTAGGTATTGTATTTTTAGTCAGACTGAACTTTTTTCAAAAGGCCGTCGTAGGAGTAAAACTGTGAAATCCATAGAATATGTCAAACAATTCAAACTTTATTCTAAAAATGTAAAGCTTTTAAACCCACTATCTATCTAGCTTTGTAAAAGTCATCATCATCATGTCGTGCCGCCAGCACGGATATCCTTAACCATCTCTCGCCACTTTTCCCTATCATTCATCGCCTCCGGCAGGTCTTCTGGGTTACATCTCGTATCCTCACATAGCTGCTGTATGTAAGTTCGGGCTGGTCGTCCTGCTTTTGCTTGGCCATATGTGGGGGTCCATAGGAGTACGTCACTTACGAGCTCATCCTTGCTTCTCCAGCAGTGTCCGGCGTGTCTGGCTCGTCTGACCTGTATAGTTTTCGTGATGGGAGGCAAGTGGCCGTACAGTTGGCGTCTCGGGGGGTGTTGTCGCCAGGACTTGTTCAATATTGCTCTCAACATTCTTGTGTAGTTGCCGTCAAGTTTCTTCTCCAGCCGTTTGGTTAGCGTCCATGTAGTGCATCCATATAGCAGTATCGATACAACCGCTGCCTGGAAGAAACTGCGCTTCATTTCATCGGTCAGGTCTGATTTCCATATGATTGAGAGCCTATCTATAGCCGTCCATGCTTTCGTCAGTCGTGTGTCGATGTCGTTTTCTGTTGATGAGACGCTACTTCCTAGGTAGGTGAAACTGTCCACTAGCCTCAGAGAGGCTACGTCTAGTGTGGTAATGTTTCCCGTTTGGTTGTAACACATATATTCAGTTTTGTGCGCATTGACATGGAGGCCAATACCTGCTGCAGCTCTTTCCAAACTATGCAGTAGTGTCTCTGCTTGATTAGGCGTATTCGCCAGTAACGCTAAGTCATCAGCGTAGTCGGCGTCTGTGATTATTTTTGCGGGGTACCTTTTGCTTCTTTTCTTAGTCAGCTCGAAGCCATTTTCTCTGATTTTGTCGACCGAAGTTCCAAGTACGTAGTCTAGACAGATGATAAAGAGGTATGGGGCTAGCGTGTCTCCTTGTAGTACTCCTGCAACAATGTCGAAGTATTCCGTGTCTCCATCTGGTGAACGTACTTTCACTTTTGTGTTTCTGTAGAGGATCATTATTGCTGCTACGGTTTATTTTGGTAGGCCGTATGCTAGTAGTAATTTACGAAGGTCTTTACTTCGATTTAGCACAAGGCCAAATGAATGGGGTACCCAATGAGACTCGAACTCACTCGTGTAGGTTTGCTAGTCTAACTTGCTAACCATTACACCACCAGAGGTGCCCGGCCGTATGCTAGTAGGATTAGTTCCATTTTCCCTAATTCAAATATTTTTAGTTAAGCTATGAAACCCACTATCTATCTATCTATCTATCTATCTATCTATTGATTTATATCAGCTATCTTATGATCTTTACAATCTCATTGTTCTATCTATCTATCTATCTATCTATCTATCTATCTATCTCAATCTGGTTATTTTCAGTCAGTTTATCTGTCCGTCTCAATCTGTTTATTACACTCTATCTATCTATCTATCTATCTATCTATCTATCTATCTATTGATTTATATCAGCTATCTTATGATCTTTACAATCTCATTGTTCTATCTATCTATCTATCTATCTATCTATCTATCTCAATCTGGTTATTTTCAGTCAGTTTATCTGTCCGTCTCAATCTGTTTATTACTCTATCTCTATCTATCTATCTTTGTTTTAGTAAAATAATAAAATTCTCGCGAGATGTCAAACAATTCAATCTTTATTCAGAAAAGGAAAGCTGCTAAATCCGCGATCAGTTTTTAATAAGAAGTATTTTCTGAAAGATTAACTGAACTGAGACTTGCGTGATCTTTAAAAAAACCCGCGAACGTGTTATGGGTATTAAAAAGGAGAAAGCACGGGAGACATAGCAGGTGAGCATTTTCAACCTTCTCTCCAGCGAGACGAATAGTTTGCGATGATAAAACGATGTCGAGTTTTATCGGTAAATCCTCTGCTAACTCGAAAGAAACTCTTTGATGAAAACGCTTAATAATTACTGTTCCGCATTATTCCAATCGAGTTGTTTAAATGTTTCCATTTGAAAACGGCCATGTTGATACGGCAAACAATTTCCGTTGACTCGCGCCGAGATTTCAGTGACACAACGTGACAGCGAGACGAGATTGGGTGTTACGTTCAGGGTTGAACTAATTTACACAACGCGACTAGTGTTAGGAAGTCTGTTAATACTATGCGCGGGTGCCAACTACTGATCCTTAAACACAGAAGAACTACACTCTTGATAACAACTGAGACGTAGCAAGCATTTAATGTAACTTATTGATAAAAGTCTAATCGGTGATGAGTGGTCATGGAAAGATTTTTTTTGAAAAAAAGAGACATATACGGGGGTCGCCTTAAGAAGTCTTCCCTCAAAATGCTCATTTAAAGAATTATTACTGTAATTCTGATCCACCGGACGAATAATCACCCCCAAATTGTTCCCCAAAATAATTCTCTCATCGCAATAATACATATAATTTGGATAATGAAAATATAAAATCAATTATTTTTAAAACTTCTACTTTCGGTAGCTACTGGGGATGTAATTACTCAACCACAGAGAGAATGTGACACCCGGAGAAAAGTCAGCTGGAACTGCGAGTTTATTTTCACTGGATAATTAAATAACGATAAATAAGACAGTCTGCCCTATTATTTACCCTTAGTTAGAGTAGAACAGATGAGATCATGCCTTGATCAAGGGCATGAGCACGAAGTGAAACGAAACCAGTTTCATCCAGGATTTGAACCCGGATAAATAAATAAATTTCCCATAATGATAACCGTTACGCTGAGTACACCTCTCAACTACAGCAATGAGTTGATATAAAATTCAAGAAAACTTTCCTCTGTATTTAGGATGGGATCAGAGTCTGGTATCGGTTCATATTTAACTGTCCTGATTTTGACTTTGAACAGAAAGAAAAAAAGAAGAAAGGAGAAAGAGGCACCTCTACTAGTGAAGTGATTCGAACCAGCGTTAGTATTTACTCTGTTCACCCGAGAAGAAAACAGACAAAATATGTATTAACCCATCGTTTCATATAAGCGGGATGTGATATAAAGTCAGTTTTAAAGTGAAGTAAAACGGGTTTGAATTTAGAGCTTTCTTTCTCCAAGATTTAAGAACTCATTCTGCCCTACCATTTACCCTGAAATGGAAGGAGATAAGATGAATTGATGCCATGGGAAAAAAAAGAAGCCTTCACTAATCAGAAATCAACTATGTAGGTGAGCTTCGGCTTAAGTAAGGGTAGTCATCGACATGCACATACATACATATAAATATAGAGAGAGAGAATTATGGAATTTTGCTCTCTCTATAATCAACAAACGTTTTGAGGTGAATTAAAACTTTTTTCTATACCGGTAGCCCTATCAAGGCTAGAGATCCCAGGCTGCTCTTTTATTTACTCATATCTGGCGGAAGAAGAAACCATGGCCATAAAAATTTTGTCTTTTTCTATTTTATCATATTATTTCTGTATGTCAGAGGCGGATGTTGGTGGTATGGCTGTAGTTTTTAAATCTTTCCTCTCATAGCCTTTTTACGTTCTTACAGATAATAGCAGATCGGCAGTCGGGAAAAATGGCGTCTTACATGAAAACAGAAGTGTATGATGTGTAAACATTGCTTTTTTCCCATTTGTCGACACTTGCAACCGTGTATACAGTAATGAATAGTTCACGTGAGGCTAGTTTGACGAACCAGTGAAAAAGCTGGTCACATGCGCTTGGGTAGAGTCCCGTAAGCGCTTCATGGATGCTTTTTGTTCGTCAATGTTGAAAGTGCATAACCAGTGGTGAGGGGATGATTAATATCTTCTAACTGAAAAGTTTCTCTATCCAACATTTTTTTTGCGTGCTTGTGCTGGTCTGACAGTTATACCTCCTAGATTTTAAACTGATACCTGTTACTTTTCAGCAACTGGCAATGGTCACTCCATCCGGCTAATACTACCATGTCGGTTTGAGCTGTTCGCTATGCCGACTGTACCACTGCATAGGGGTAAAACCCCACCCCACAAGGCCACCTGTTGACCGTGGGTGGTGAGTCGTAATGCTTGACTACGTGCAATCCATGACCCAAGTTGTCACATGCCCGGCAATATTCCACATTTGTCCCTTACTTATGTCAACCCCCTGATTTGTTTCAAGAATATTCTTCAAATTGCTAATGGCAAACAAACACCTAATCCTTTTTATCTTAAAGGCGGGAATTCAGGGTCAGTTGCGCTGAGATAGCGATATTTGAAACCTTTTAACTGTGCGCAAACAAATAATCAAATTTTTATGGATTAATTAGTGTTAGCAATACTTAAAACCATTTAACTGTGTGCAAACTAATGAGCTCGGGCTCATTTAAAAATGTCACCTAAAAACTTTTCGCTGACATATATATATATATATATATATATAATGTTGTGCCTCTAGCGCGTATTTCCCAAACTCTCTAATCATTCGTCTCTATCATCCATCGCTTCTGCCAGGTCCTCTAAACTACATCCTGTGTCTATACAGAGCTGTTATAGATAAGTTTTAGTTTGTCGTCCAACATTTGCACGTCCGTGTGAAGAGATCCATTGGAGAACGTCGCTTATGAGTTTATCCTTACTTCTCCAATATTGTCCTGTATGTGCTGTCTGTCTTATTTGGATGGTTTTTGAGATGGGAGGTAGGTGGCCATGCAGTTGCTGTTTTGTGAAATATTGCTTCCGGGATTTGTTTCATATGACTCATAGCATTCTTGTGCAATTGTCGTCTAGCTTTTTCTCTATTCGCTTAGTTAGCATCCATATAGTTTTATCGACACAACCGCAATAAAAAAAAATGCGACTTATTTTAACAGATAGGTTAGATTTCCATATGATGGATAACCTATTGATTGCTGTCGCTGCCTTCGTTAGCAGCTTGTTGTTGTGATTTTTAGAAGAAGAGACGCTGCTTCCGAGATTGTTGAACTTTTCCATAAATTTCAGAGCCACCATTTAGTGTGGAGATCTCTCTTTTTTTTTAAAATTAAAATACATGTACTCCGTTTTGTCTGCATTGACATGGAGGGCGATGCCACCTGCTACCTGCTCTAGGGATTCAGCTTAGGAAAGCGTATTTGCAAGAAGTGCTATGTCGTCTGTGTAGTCTGCGTCTGTAACAGTTTGTGCGAGGTATCGTTTGCTTCTTGCCTTTTTTAGTGTAAAACTATATTCTTTCATTAGCTCTATCGTGGTTCTAAGTACATAGTCTAGGCAGATTATGAACAGATATGGGGCTAATGTATCCCACTAGTGACAATGTCAAAGAAGTCCGTGTTTCCATCCGGTGAGCTAACTTTTACTTTCGTGTTTTTATAGAGCATCATTTTGGCTGCGACAGTTTCTTTGGGAATGTATATATATATATATATATATATATATATATATATATACACAGAATTCTGCATAGATATAATATAAAACAATCAAACCATCTTGCAAATCTTTATTTTTTTAATTACGATCAGTTATGATCAGGGTTTGGACCCGTACACGCCATGCGCGGCAATGTTTTTTTTTAAACTGGTCTATGACATCCAATTAGATCTACATATAATCATCTCAACATTGAGCAATTTTTTTTTTTTGAATAGCAAGCGGCATTATATATATATATATATATATATATATATAGAGAGAGAGAGAGAGAGAGAGAGAAAGAGAGATGGTCTGAAAAACTCACAAGGATATATATATATATATATATATCCTTGTGAGTTTTTCACAGTACTTTTAAAATATGGTCTTTTAGTGGAATCTGAGTGATAACAAGTCTCCTCAGATATCCCGGACTCTTCTAATAATTCCAGCTGATCTTAACAATGTTGCTGTTTGGACGATTTTGTTTCTGGTTTCCAATCCCCCTGCTCTTTTTCCAACTCTCTTGGTACCTAACAAGTTCACCAACTACAAAACGTATCACCGTCATCCACATATTCCACAGTTATCATTGTTCTCTGGCAAGGTCCTAGTATTTATTTATCTTTTCACTTTCTTTTATTTTCACTCTGCAGTTCACCGGAACCACAAAATCCTCCAGATAGAGGACGAGTTTGTTTGATTCATTGTCAATCAGTTTTGGTCTGGTGTTCTAGCTGGAATTAGATGAGCCGTTTTTATCTCAAAATTATTATTATTATTATTATATTATTTGATTTTCAATTTTATTTCGATATCTGAAAATAATTCAACGGGTCTTTACCCTAAGTATAGGTTGAGGGAAGGTAATAATTGTATGTATTCTATGTATTTATGTTTTCGCTGCCTCTTTAGGGTGATCTTATTCTATCTAATTGATCAAAGTCTCTTAAGGATATGAGCAGTTCCACAAAGTGCAATTTTCTTACTTTATCTGCCCCTTTCTTGATCATAATCAGGACTCCCACTATAAGAGGAACACTAGTAGTTTTCATTATCATTATTTCATGCCTCTAGCACGGATTTCTCTTACTCTCTCTCTCTCTCTCTCTCTTTTGTGCTACGCGTCTCTATCGTCCGTTGCTTCCGGCAGGTTTTCTAGACAACATCCTGTGCCCATACAGAGCTATTGTAGTTAAGTTTTAGTTGGTCGTCTAACACTTGCTCGTCCGTTTGAAGAGGTCCACAGGAGAACGTCGCTTATGACCACGTCCATCCTTTTCCATCAGTGTCCCGCATGTCTTGTCCGTCTTATTTTGGATGGTTTTAGAGATGGGAGGTAGGTGGTTATAGAGCTGCTGCTTTGTGGGATGTTGCTTTCAGGAATTGTTCAATATAGCTCGTATCATTTTTGTGCAATTGCTGCCAAGTTTTTTCTTTATACGCTTCGTCAGTGTCCATGTTGTACATCCATATGGACAAGAACGTTGCTCGGAAAAATTGCGACTTATTTTATCAGATAGATTTGAATTTCATATAACCGATAACCAATCGATTGCAGTCCACGCTTTAGTTAGTCGGTTATTGATGTCATTTTCCGTAAACCCTTACTTCCACACTGGCTAAGATTTTCTATGCTCAGCTACTCATTGAAATTGAGAAAATTGTTTGGAAGAATCAAAATAGTTTTTGAAAAAATCGATCAACAATATCACAAATTCTGACAATCTGGTGAATTTTAGAAAGTTTTCGTTCAAAAAACCTCGTACCAACACTCTTATTTGTAGATTTCTCCAAGGGATTTGACTCCATACACAAAAAGGAAGATAGAGCAAATAGTTCTAGCCTATGGTCTCCGTAAAGAGGTGACATCTCGGCACTAACTGTTCGTTTTCTGAAACTTGTGGATAAGTTCTCCAACCTCGGAAGCAGTGTATCATCTACAGAAAATTATTTTATTATCTGGTAGTTTTAAGCAGCCACAATTTCTCAATTTCTTTTTTCAGGTCTTTGTATTTACTTATTTTATTTATTTAAAAAGGCATGTTTTTCTTTTACATTTCAAAAGGCTTGTTATTTATTTTTTCTTTTTTCTTTTGAAAGCTTGTTTTTCTTTTATATTTCAAAAGGCATGTTGTTGTTTTTTTTTATTTCAAAGGGCATGTTTCTTTTTTCTTTTAAAAGGCACATTTCTTTTTAATTTTAAAAGGCATGCTTTTCTTTTTTCTTTTAAAAGACATGTTTTTTTTTTGTTTTTGTTTTTTTTTAGGCATGTTTTTCTTTTATAGTCCTTAAGTACTATAGCTTGTCGATTGTTCTAAAATTTTCTGCGATTTTGGATAGCGAAATTCCAGAGAATAGCAGTTCCTTTTTGCTTCTGTTATTAGTTCTGCTTGGTATTTATACCATTTTTCAAAATCCAATATTCTATAGTATTTACATATTTTCCAATTAATGTACTGTCCTATTATATCATGCCTTTCTTTATATTCAATCGATCATAGAATAGGAGAAAAGCACACAAAATGGTGAAATTATTCTGTTTTTTATTTCCACAACCTACAAATTGGGTTTGATCATTTTTTTTTAGAATGTTTCCCGAATACCTTCTATTTGGTTGGCTCTGGGCCTGTGTTCCTATTATTAAACCTCTGTCCCTGACTTCAGACCAGCAATTTTCTGTATTCTTTTCAATATCTATATCAGCATTTCTAATTCTTTGTGTATATCATCCATGTTGGAGTCTTTGTTTCCAGTGGTTTAGTCATTGTGTGTTTGCTTCTTTCTTTATGTTTTTTCTACCTCTATTGTTTTATTTTCTATGTCTTCTTTTTTCGGTTTGAGGTTGACTTCATTAGCAAATGTATTACTTTCTTTACTTAGTGATTTTTTCTTTTGATTCTCGAGCTTGTTTACAAACTGATATATCCAATCTGTTGTTTTTGTTTGTTTGTTTATTTGTTCGTTTGTTTGTTTGGGTTTTATAGCATATCAACTTTTAAAGATAATTTAATGCTGAACCCGTTTTATTCAAATAAACAGTTCTATTTTAACAATTCAGCTTAACATAAGTACACAGTGTAACTGTCAAAAACATTTCTAATACATGTTATTCAGCATAGTCAAATAGTTCTAATTCTAACAATTCAGTTTAGTATAAGAATAGTTTTTGTTTACTCATAGTTATATGTCAAACAGTTCAATTTCAAACAACTTAGTTTAGCATACAAAACCAGTTCCATTTCAAACAATTCATTTCAGCATAAGTACACAGTTCAAATGTCAAACAGCACTATTTCAGGCACTTCAGTTTAACGTAATTGCAGTTTAGTTCTATTTGACTCTTAGATTGGACTCTATCAGGTGCTACCATTCCGAGGCAGAGTTGAACAGGGAGCGATTGACAATAAAGGAGTTCTCTGCATTCCCCAAAAGCTCCGGCATAACTGGAACCTCACCATCAGATTCCTTGGTGTCATATCCAGGATACTTGTTGGCGGGGTTTTACTCCTCTACAGAGATGCAGTTGGTGTATTTTACAGCCCTAGATGCCTAGGCAACACAACTGTTCTAAGATTTTTTTTTTTTAATTTATTGCGGACTTTTTGTCCTCATCTTGTCCGCAATAAATAAAAAAAAAATTAATTCTCAGATTAAGAAGCCTCATCTCAAAATGATTCCAATTGAAGACAAGTACAGCTGTTGTAGTGTCTAACTATTTGTTTAATACTGTGGTGATTGTTTTGTGGGTCAATTCCAATTGGATTAATCTACGTTCTACATCTGCTCTATGATGATGCATTCTCTGGCAGATTTTTAATTTCCTAACTTTAGTATCCATGTTTTTTTATTTCAGCAAACTTCCTGTCGATGGAATTAAAACTTCATGTTATCAATGGTATTACCGGGATGTTAATTCCTAAAACTTTCTTTATCTATTGTTTGCATTCAATTCTGTTCTTGATACGACTCTTATTCATATTAATCTTTTCTTATTCTTTTTTTTATTTTATTTTATATATAGCATCTGATTGGTACCATTCGTTTCATTTGTTCCTAAATATTTATTAATTTTCTTCTCTCTTAACTCTGCCATTCCCATGTTCATATTACGAGTGATGCTTTTAGATTTTACTTAAAAACCTTTCATAAATGTGACTTTTGCACACGTGTCAAGACCAACTTGAATCTCTTCGTCAGCACTAAATCTTTTTACAGTGCTTAGTAGATCTTCTAAATTGCCATTCTTTATTTCACATAACTGTTAATCATCCATATAGAAGGGGGGGTTAAATTGTATTTGTATATCGATAGTTTGTGCTTTTGAGTTCTATCGAGAGAAGTATTAGTGCTACACAACAAAGAACAGGAGAAAGTGAGACTTCTTCGAATATTCCATTGACAATGGTTTATTAGTTTTGAGCATGCATTTTTTCGTGGATTAATCAATTCATTATTCCTTGCCAGTTTTTCACACCGGTATTTTCAGGTTGCCTTTCATTGGAGTCTGAGTACAGCAAATCATCAGGACTCTTCTCAGTATTCTAGTGTTGGCTCAGACTCCGATTCCGAAATCCTCCAGCTCCCATACCAGTCATTTGGGGATTAGTTCCAAGCACACCAATAATAATTAGTATCCCTATGTTCCATAGTTTGTTTGTTAGTTGTTTTTTTTTTTTTAGTTTCCTTACAAGATGTAGGTATTTATCTTCTTTTCGCTATCTTTTAATTTTTCCTCTGTGGTCTGCCGGGTCGGCAAAGTGCACTATTCGGCAGGTTCTATTTTATTTATTCTGTTGACTATCACCAGGTCTAGTCGATATTTGGTGATCTGTTGGTATCTCAAAATTCCTGCGAAATTCTGGTGTCTCATTCTCCAGGACATATTCTGGGTTGTGTATATACCATTGGTTCGTATGGTCAAATTTCAATTTCTTGCACAATTCCCAGTGGATCATCACTCTATCATGTCTTGTCATTTACTCTTTTTGTACTAGTTTGCTGCATTCGTGATTGATCGTTTTGTCTATATCACCGCATAATCTACATTTGCTATTTAGTTGCATCTTACACATTTTTGTTTTAACATACTCCGTCCTCATGGCGTTGTTTTGAACTGTTATTAGAAGAGATGCAGTTACTCTCTTAAGGTTTTCTTTTTACAGATATATCCAAGTCTTCTCGTGTGATATTTAATTTGTTTGTAACTTGAAATATCTATACGGTTGTTTTTCTTCCTATCTTTATTTTCTAGTTATTGTTGTTCAGTTGATCATGTAATTATTTTAAGCAGTCTTCGAGTTGTCGTGTCGATGTGATCCTCAATGCAGCCTAACCCCCTCTCTCTCTTTCTTTTCTTGACTCATATAGACTATTTATGTCATCTCTGGGGTGTAAGGTCTTCTGCATCATTATGAGTTTACTTGTTCTCTGGTCCATCTGTTGAAGTTCTCCCCTCCTCCACTTAAAGAATAGTCCCGAGTATCTCACAAGGATGACAGCCCAGGTGTTTATCACACAGGAGATTTCTGCAATATAGCTTGGTTTCGAGTTTTCTTGTTCTCCTTTTTAATTTTTTTCTTAACTTGTTTGACAATTATTTCACTTGTTTGAGTGTTTTCCGCTACAGTGTTAGCTGATTGTAAATCGATAGAGTTTGAGTGAAAGCAAGTCTCTTCAAGGAATCTTTTCATTATTCTGGCCGATCCAAACAATGCTGTAGTTTGGATAGTCTCCACTCAGGGTTTTCGGACTATTGTTTTCATCTTCATATTTACAACATTTCGACCTTCTTCAGATGTTTCTTATCGAACTCTGGAGCCTACACTGAACTTCGACCCACCTCCTCCATTTAATCCACAAGGGTCACTTGCTTTGATTCCGTTAACCATAACTAAGTACAAGTGTTTAGCACTCCTGTATTGTTACTCGCCTGCGGTCAGGATTAAACCTGTAACCTCCAGATGATTGTCATGTAGAAGCTTAGGGAACCAACGCCTATAACCGTTACGATATGCTTCCTGCTGGATAGGTCAGAGTGAATTTTTGGGATTTATAAACTAAATGTTCTTACATCACTATGAATTACTTCTATTATGTATGTTTTTTTTACCTGAAATCATATCATGATTTTTATTTAACATTTTTGATTATTGGTTCTGTATTCTTCTCTATACTTGGTTAACTCAACAGGTTACTGTAGCCTAACACGTGTTCTGATTCTTTAAGGTGTCTAATTCAAATATATTGGAAGGAAAAGGGAAACCATCTGCCATTATGGGATGAAGTTAAAATAAGTGTTTGAGAAGAATATTGGCCTTCAAAAAAACACAAGGATGGTATTCCATTAAGACCCATTGACAGCAACCGAGGTTCAGCATGTCACCCATCAAGCCGCTTCTTTATGATCATCAGCCCACTGACGGGTAAGTCCTCATTAGTTCTCTAGCAAGGTCCAGTATTATTATTATTATTATTTACAAGATTTTCACACCAGCATTAGCCGTTAGTCTTTCATTGGAGTCCGAGTCTGTAGGACTCTTCGCAGTATTCTGGCTGTTCACAGCAATGCTAGAGTCTGGTCACGATTCTTCCTCTGATTTCCAATTCCATCACTCCCCTTTTCAAGACTTCGGAGACCATTCCAAGTGCATCAACGACTTGGTATCGCTCTCAACGTCATCTTCAACAGACAAGGTACATCTTGTCTCTGTATCGGTCGGAACGGTAAAATCCACCATACGTCAAGTTTTGTTTTTTCGTTAAGTAGTACTATGCCTGGTGTTCAGGCCGGAATTAGGTGATCTGTTTGTATCTAAAAATCCCAGAGAATTTCCTGAGAGATATTCTGGTTTGTGCAAGTACCATTTGGTAGTATGGTCAAAATTCTATCATTTGTACCAGCTTGCTGCTTTTGATTACAATAGGATTAACCGTTTCATCTTTTTGTCCACATCACCTACACTTGCAATTCTAATTTTGCTTTAACATAATTAGTCAATGTTTTTTGTGCTGCAATTATTAGAGATTTATTGTTATTTACTCATTGAGAGTTCTTCACATCAGTTTTAGCTGATGGTTTTTCACTGGAATTTGAGTGACAGCAAATCTCCTCAAGTCTCCAGGACCCTTTTCAAGATTCTAGCCGTTCTCAATAATGCTGTAGTTTGAATGGTCTCCACTCGTCCTCCCACATCCAAGTCCTCCAGGCCCTTTCATAATCCTTTGGTTACTGTACAAAAGCACCAATCACGATTGGTATAATCGTCACCTTCATGTTCCAAAGTTTTTATGTGTTTGATGGTTTCGTCTCTTATTATTATTATTATTATTATTTATCTTTGGAGTCGTTCGTTTTCAGTTAACTTAGTAGGTATTTGCTTTCATGTCTACATTATGTGTGTGTGTGTGTGAGTGTGTGTGGATGTACGTGTGAATATCTTAAATGTACGCATAAAATCCCTGGTGCAACTTGCCCGATTTTGATCCCAGGTAAAAGCCCGGATTTTGAACGTTGATTTTTTTTTTCTTTTTATAAAGAAACCATGACCTTTCCATTTGTGCAAAATAAAATTCCTACTCCTATATCCCCACATTTGTCCTCGTATTGTACTAAGTTAAACTTGATAAATATCAAGTTTCACATATTGTGTCATGATGGTAACTCTCCATCCGTACGTAGTTCATCTTATAAGAATGTATGAATGATATATGACGACTTCTTGTCGAATCTAAACAAGAAGTCATGTTTAGGACTCAGTCTCAGCAGCTGAGACAAAGCTTGATTTATTTATCACGTGTCGCTCAGTTTCCTTTTTTGTTTGCTTTTTTTCCCCTTTATTTTTCTCTCAGTAAGTCTATTTTCGTTCCTCACCTCTGTCTGCCTGTCTATCTGTCTGTCTTCTAGAAGAATATGTGTATTTCTTTTAATTTTTTTTGTTTTTTCACCAGTCATTTTCTCTATAAGAAACCTTTCTTTATTCATTCATATACTCTCTCTCCCTCTCTCTTACTCACCCACACTCTCTCTTCTTCTTCTTCTTCTTCTTCTTCTTCTTCTTCTTCTTCTTCTTCTTCTTCTCTCTCTCTCTATATATATATATGCACGCTTATAATTTTCAACTGTCTTCTAGTCTCTTTCATTCATTCTTTCTTTATTTCTTTCTTTCTTTATTTCCTTATCTCGCTCTTTTGCTTCCTCCAATTCTCTCTTTCTTTGACTCCTCTATCTTTGACATTTTCTTCTCCATTTTCACTATTTCCTGTTCCTCCTCGTCTCCCTTCCTTATTTCTGTAGTTTCTCCGTCCCCTTGATATCTTTTTTCTTTCTTCCGAATGTAGAACTTTCTTTCTTCCAATTTCTCCTACGAGACCTTCTTGGGTGAGTCCCCGACGCATAGTGGCTAATGAACTTGTCTGCGACATCGTAGAAAAAGAGTTCGAACTCTTTTCATACCATTTCATACACTTTTGAACAAATACCCTCGACAAAGATAAGCACTCTTTATCCTCCCTTTCCAGATATAGGATGAATTGTACGATTACTATTCTTCAACAAGCATGGTGGTGGCATTAAATAACCTACGAAGGTTGATATGCATTTATACAAAGAAAGCAAACCAAATACCCAATATCTGGCTAACTATTCTCGTCGATTTCTTTATATTATCTATTTCTATTCTCCTTCTCTCTCTCTTTCTCTCACTCTCTCTCTCTCTCTCTTTCGACTTTATTCATATTTCTCTCTTTCTTTCTCCCTTGTTTCTTTCTTTCTTTCTTTCTTTGCGTTTTGTATTTGTGACACTTTCTCTTTTACGTATTTTTGCTGTTCTTGTCGATTTCCCCACGATTGCCATGATATTTTCTCATTTTGTCAATCTCTCCCAATCTCTTCTTCTACCCCCTCTATATCCCCTTTCTCTCTTTCTCTCTCTCTCTTTCTCTCTCCCACTGTCTCTCTCTCTCTCTCTCTGTTCTTAGCTCTCTCTTCTTGATCCTTTTCATACTCTTTTTTTCTTTTACAGTTATCTGTAGCACGCTGCCTTCTCTTCCGTCTCGATCAGTATCTCTTCCTTTCTATTTTTCTGTCATTGGTGTCCGTTCGCCCGCAACCCAAAACAGATGTGAATGATGTTTACTAGCAAATAAACTGGCCAATCGAGTCCCTGACATTTTTGTACTTCATTCTCTGATTGGAGTGGAATTAATCTGATAAAATAACGTAATCCAGGAGGCGACTGAATCGAGTGAAAGGACAGAGATGGAGTAAAACAGGCGGAGATTGATCCTTTTACTTGCATAGATTGACGGCCGGATTCCCTGATGGAAAGATAGACAGACCTGCTTAGAAAAGAACGAGGACAAAAATCGAAATGAATCTCCGAACAAAAGCCCGTTGAACGAAATAAACTTAGGTTGAAGTGTCATTATCAAGATACCTTTGTTAACAACTATTCATGCTAGCAGTAGCTCAGTTGTTAGAGTATAGGGCTGATGTATAAGATATTCTAGTTCTTCTGGCAAGTAGAGAATAGCTTACTTAGATAAAAAAAATCCAAATCAACCTTCAGCAAGTCATAGAAAACTCTAACTTTGAAAGAGTGAAAATGATTGTCTTGAGTAATATAGCATTACCCTTTAATTGATACACGCCTAAAAAATGTTTAAATGTAAAATTTTTCTTTCAAATCCCAGATACCAGGTTTTGAATATTTCTCGTCGAACATTATCCAATCAAAATGAATCCTAAATAATATTTATTATCAAACTCTACAATATTGATAAAATAAAACGGTAATTCTTCCAAGCTGCAGCTGTGTCAGTACTATTATATGGTTGCACCACATTGACTTTAACGAAACACATGGAGAAATAGCATGATGGAAACTACTCAAGGATGCTGCGAACTGTTTCGAAAAAATCCAGAAAGCAGCACCCACAAAACTGCAGCCTCTTATTTTCCATTCTACAAATCATTCAAGTAAGACGAGCAAGACATGCAGAATATTGCTGGAGAAGTAAAGAGGAACTCATAAGTCAAGTTCTGTTAAGGAATCCTACGCAGGGACACACCATTGCTGACAGACTTGCAAAAAGTTACATTCTTCTGCTTTGTCTGTTAACCGGGTTCCGTCTTGAGGACTTGCTGAGTCTGAGAGCCGATAAGGAAGTATGACGAGTGAGAGTCAAAGCAATCCGTGCTGTCAACCAGCCTTGATGGTCATAAAAACATTGAAAATCTTTTACTAAAAATATGTATATATAGCAGCCTCACTCCCAACTGAAAGTATATCCTTCGTACATATTTCTGAAAGTTTAATTGTGGTTGCAAAGTTTCATTGTTATAGATTGATTGATGAAGTGTTTTATCATAACGGTATGTCAAGGGTTATTTTAAGCTGAGATATCATGGAATTGCATCAATCTTATATTTACAGATGTTTCATATTTACTGATAATTTTATATTTACAGATATTTTATATTTACAGATTTGCGTTATTTTAATATTTACAGATATTTATCTTAACGGTATGTCAAGGGTTATTTCAAGCTGCGATATTAGAGATTTGCGTTAATTTTATATTTACATTTATTGAGCTGTTAATTCTAAAGAAGTTTTCTTTTGCTCTCGGTTATGAGATACTAAGTATTTCTCTCAAATACAAATAACTTTCACACTGTTATAAGTTACCTGCAGTTCTTAATTGGTCACCCATCTAAGTACTGAGCTCGATCATCGCTACTTACTCAAGTGTTCTGGTAGAAACCGATGCATTCAATGTGATTTAATTGCAAGCTTCTTTACCAAAAATAAAAGAATTTAGATTAAGCATAAGATCAGAAGTATGAAGCATACAGGAATCGAACTTCCTACCCAATAATAGCTGATTTATGAAACTATTTTCCTAAAAATTGCATCACAGCGAGACTTCCAGTGTATGTATTCATTGAAACTCTTTCGACACGGGCAGAATGCGTTACAAGGTCAATTTCTAAGTCGATAACAACTTGTTTGAATTCATAGCTTTCTCTCTCCTCAACTGATTTCCATACGAAGATTAAAAACCTCACTCTGCCCAACTATTTATTCAAAACTAGGGGCAGAGATAAAAGACGGATTCATACTTTTACCAAAGGGTTTGCACCTAGTGTAACGCAAAAAGGCTCATTCAGGATTTAAATTTTATTGTAGAAATTTTAATCATTACTAGGTGTCTCATACATGTGAATTCCTCACTAAGAAACAATATACTTATATAGAGAGTGAGTGAGAGATAAAGAGAGAGGACAGTGAGAAAGATTGATTGATTGATTTCTTGGTTTAATGGCATATCAAACTTTGTAGGTTATTTAATGCCAAAGCCATTCTCCTGGAAGAACAGTAGTGGTACTATTTAACCAATAGCTGGGAGGATAAGGGGGTTCAAACCTTTCCCAAGGGTATTTGCCCGAAAGTAAATGTAATAGCGCGACTGGAGTTCGAACTCGCTTACTACGATTCCGCAGTCATTCGCTTTAAACATTACACCACAAGGACACCCCCAGTGAGAAAGATAAGAAGTTATGAAATCTCTAGAGTGTTAAGGGAAACTGAATTCACTATCAATACATAAGACCAATTTTTTATCAAGAAGATTATGATACACACACACACACCATCAAACATAGAATTAGAATGATTCTTCATCTTGAAAACTCAAAGAAAAACAAGCTTTTTCTTGCAAACGATCTGTTCTAAAGAGACAGATGTCGGCATCGAAAACAATAAGCTACCTGAAACAAATGTAATAAATAATAATAATAATAATAATAATAATAATAATAATAATAATAATAATAATAATACACACGGATCACATAATCTCGGCCAGAAGACCAGACCTTAAAATAATCAACAAAAAAAAGAGCAATTGCAAAATTGTCGACTTTGCTGTCCCGGCTGACCACAGAATAAAACTGAAAGAATGTGAAAAGAAAGATAAGTACCTCGACCTTGCTAGAGAATTGAAAAAGCTGTGGAACATGAAAGTGACGATTGTACCAATTGTGACTGGTCCTTTTGGCCCAATAACTAAAGGATTTCTAAAAGGACTCGAGAACTTGGAAGTTGGCGGACGTGTAGAGACAATCCAAATGACAGCATTACTGAGAACGGCCAGAATACGGAGGAGAGTCCTGGAGACTTGAGGAGACTTGCTGTAACTCAAACTCCAGTGAAAAAACATCAGCTAACACTGATGTGAAAAACTCAAAAGGAGTAAATAATAATAATAACAATAATAATAATAATAATAATAATGAAGATGATTTATAGGTTTTATGTTAAGAAACTGATAAAAAAAAGGTTAAACGAGAGAAAGAATCAAAAGGAGATTGTTGGAAGTAGTTTTTCGCGAAATCCTCCCACTAGCTTTTGGCAGTATTGAATACATGATGTTATCCAGCTTTGCCTGTACTTGGCGATCGGCTGCCTGCCGACTCCTAAGTTCTCCTTCTCGCTACGGTGTGGACGAGTAGCTGAGGGTGTGAACGGGCGTCGTAGCGATAAACATGACACAGACAAAGCCCTGGCATCGGAGCGAAGTCGTTTTGTATAGAGGGTCACAAACACAACTACAACGTTATCGCCCTTCTTCCAAATTTCTGCTTTGAAATCCAACGGTGGCAGCATTGAAAATGATCAGCACAACAAAACGGTTTCAAAGATCTCACCACCAACACATCAGCATTTCAATTCAGATCTTATCTTCCTCCTTTCCTTTCTTAACCGGAAGGAAGGAAAGTAGGCAGAAATAACAGAATGATGGGAAGCCGTGTGAAAACACCTCATATAATATACATTTTTTCTTCTTTTTCTCTCTGGCTTGCGCAAGGTTCTTCACTGTTTTTAATGTGTTTATTTGTAATTTTGAAAAAGAAGTCTGTGTCCCCCGGATAGCCTCTCACCAATTGCTTGTGCGTTCCTAGTCCTTGATATCAAGCCTCACCAGTCAGTGTGACAGTCCTCTCACTTTTCTATCACTGTCACGATTGCGTTAAAGTTGGCTCTCCGACGAGTAGATCAAAAGCCATCCAACCGAAAGCAATGAAATTTCTGATAAATATATGTTGGTTCTGATAAGTTTGTCTTGAAAGGCTAGAAGATAATGCGGGTGGATGAGGTTAGGTGTAATATATACATTTGCTTGACTTAACACACGCAAATACACACACACACACACACACACACACACATATATATATATATATATATGGGCATTTAGATGTCTATAAATATATACCAATGTTCATTTAAAGTATATCAATGTATGTGTTTCCACCAGGGAAGAATTATGTTTACATGAATATATGGAAATAAGACAGAGATGGAATATAAATATGTGAGTTTATATATATATATATATATATATATATATATATATATATATAATGGACTCAACTCTCTATTTCAACTTGCGAGAAATATAAAAGTTCAATTAAAGCTAAAAACAGAAAAAACTTTTTAGACTTGCGAAAGCTTATTTGAAGTAGCTGTTTTCCTTGGGGGAATCTGAAAATAGTAGAATGGTGCTGTAATGGGCTACAGATTCTCTAGAATAACACTCTTCTGACTTTTAATTCAGAGTTTTTTTCGTTCTCCTAGACTGGCTACACTACCAAACCTAAAGAATCCTGTCTGCCACACACACACACACACACACACACACACATATATATATATATATATATATATATATATCCATGAAGTTTGATTAAAAAATTCATGACTACATCTTGATAATTCTTATTTTGAAATATAAAATTAAGATGAAGATTTGTAAACATCCGATATATAACAAAGGTATAGTATCTAAACTTCTTGATAACCGTCTAGACAAATCAGTGACAATTCTCAATACTTACTGATCATCAGCTTGCGCCGGAATATAGGGTTATCCAAAGAACGTACTTTCTATATTCACCCAATTAAACTCCGTGCAGATTCTTCTTCTTTCTTAAACTAAAAATGTATTTTTTTTTATCTTAGGAAAAAGATGTGAGGACGAGTTGGATACTGAAAGAAATACGATTCGTCGCTTTCACATAAAAGTGTGTAAAATGTGGTATCTGGTAATATACTTTCAATATGAATTATTATTTTTTCCACCGAAAGTTTTGCAACATATCACCCGACGTCCACCATCTTTTTTCCACGATGCATCCTGGTGTGTACGTTTCATTAAGATACCACATTTTCCGCCAGTCTGCCATGCATCTTATTTTGGAGAAAGAGCAGGATTCACTCAGCCAGGAAACCTTCTTCCAATGATGCAAACTTCAGTTCAAGAGGTTATCGGTAATGAATATAGCGCAGAATGAACACTGATTGATCGGCGGCTTCATTTCCCCATATGCAACAAGGATCAATCTACTGTATGTTGTGACGTATTCCCTTTGATTAAATCTGTCGATACCACCATTCAATTCTCATAATGATAAATTTTGGTCACCCTTTGTCAGTAGTTTTCCTTTTTCGGTCTACTGACAATTGCTACTAAACCGCAACTGTGAACATCCGACTCGTCATGTTATTTTGGAAATACTCTGACCAAGTCTTCTGGCCATTTTGCGTAAGAGATGATAAAAAACTTTCTGGACAAAATGGCATCACTTTTATCATAGCCTAATCTTTTTCTTGCCTTTTACTCCGGTGTCGAATAAGTCGAAATAAGGTAATCTAACTTTTGTAGTTTAACTTGCTATTCACGTTTAACTACGTAGTTGTTACGGGACAATAATTAGCAATCTTGCGACAAGTTACTGGTCCTAATGCTTTGGTATATCTATCTATCTATCTATCTATCTATCTATCTATCTATCTATCAGTGTGTGTGTATGTATGTGTCTGATGATCACATAAGCGAACAAGTGAAAGCCAACAGGTGCCAATGACTGCATCTACGCAATCATAACATAAATATATATGTTCTATCACCGTTATTCTTGATAAAAATTATACACGACATGTATATATAATTGTGTTAATGTATGTGCGTGTGTGGAGGAAGCTTGTCGTTGGAAATGGACTGACTGAGGCAGGTTCAAATTCTGGACGAGACTTTTCAAATTCCGCATAGAACTTAGGAAAGGTTTAAATCCGACTATTCCCCCTATAGCTTTGAGCAGAGTAGGCTCTTTAACCTTGGTATGGAAACCGGACTAGGAGAAGGAAAATTCATAAAAACTGACATTATGTTTCATCCTACTCGTGTGGATGGGATGCATATATATATATATATATATATATATATATATGTACATATATATATATACATATATATATGTACATATATATATATATATATATATATATGTCTGTGGATGACTATATACATATATATAGTATTTCAGAGACAGACAGAGAGACAGTCAGAAAGAGTAATTTTCATTACTTCATTATTTTTTTCTGGACAATAGGAGAGAGAGAGAGAGAGAGAGAGAGAGAGAGAGAGAGAGAAAATCAGAGACCACCTTGGTGCCAGGACAACGTGATTATGAAGATGATATTTCAAAATACTGATACCGTCTGTATGTCTTTCTACCTAGATCTATCTATCTATCTATCTATCTATCCAAAGCTTTCAATAAAAAAATAGGTATACGACAAATTTAAGAATGGACAAAACAGAGGCCTGAGCAGCCATAAAATATCAGCAAAAGAAAAGATTGACACCTAAGGAAACCCATGAGGACAAGGTACAGATGCTTGCCAATACAAAAATCCATGTCATATGTTATATAACAACCATACTCAACTTCATCTGACTTCCTCCTGTTTCTTAAATTCAAATCTCAAATGATCCAGCATTGCAAAGAATTAATAAATTAATAATAATTTCTTTGTAAATTGGACTTGGAGCCTTTTAGGTGTACTTCTCTAATAAAA
Organism: Sepioteuthis lessoniana; assembly: GCA_963585895.1. Classification (NCBI taxonomy): domain Eukaryota; kingdom Metazoa; phylum Mollusca; class Cephalopoda; order Myopsida; family Loliginidae; genus Sepioteuthis; species Sepioteuthis lessoniana. The sequence continues at coordinate 77,406,962 of OY757906.1, read as the reverse complement.
ATACAGTTCAAGTCTCAATACATTTTGAACCCACCTCTTATATAAGTAAAGTTGGTGACCTGAAGTCTCCTTTTTCAATAGCTACAACACCGAGGAGTAGGTGGGGGTGTTACTTCCTTCCCTGGATTGCTCCACTTGACCTTGATCCTTACCTTATAATGCTGAGTGATAAGCTAGGCGATATCAAGTAACACTTTTTGAGTCTTTGGTATGACTCGACTCAGGATTGAACCCCAATCTCCCGGACTATTGACGAACACTCTACTCATTAGCCAAGATATATAAAGACGTAAAACTTATTAAATTTGTAGATTGGTATTTTATTCAATCACATACACCTTTATCCGCTACATATATATATATATATATATATATATATATATATATATATATATAAAGTGTATAAATATATATATATATATATATATATATATAGCAATTAAAGTTACATGCGATTGAATAAAACACCAATCTACAAAATTAATAAGTTTGACGTCTTTAAATTAAGAGTAAGATTAGTAGTAAAACAGAAGTTACAAAGTCTTTTCTCGTAATTCTAGTCAGTGTAAAAATTTTAAGAGAGAAAGAGAAGAAATGTTCCTATTATTGTTAAACTATATCTAAATGAATTAATTTTGTAAAAGATGATTGTGAGATTATGTCACTATGTGAGAGAGAAAATATATACACTTTTTTTACTATGGAAATCAATTGATGTCATATATATATATATATATATATATATATATATATATACGCACACGCATACATATATATATATATATATATATATGCGTGAACGTATGTGGGAGTGAAAGAGAGAGAGAGAGAAAAAGAGAGAGTAGTAGAGTTAGAGAGAGAGGGAAAATAACAGAGAGAAAGAAAGTACTGCAATATGTCAATGTAAGTCATTTTGCTTATTAAACTGGTTTTATTTATATATTTTCGGCAAGAAATGGACTCATACAGATGGAAACACGCAGCAACCTATCCGCTATCTATCCTAATCCACGTAGTTGCCCATCTCTAAACACGGTCTGCCAGCGCGTACCTGCCTAGAAACGAACAGCGGCAACAGGAAAGCGAAAAGCGAACAATTGGAGCGAAGGGCATTTACTATCTTTTGACACGCCTCTGGGCTCACTGCAACCGTATCACTTTTATCTGAGCTCTTGTGCGACAATGTAAAACCCATATCTGCATGCAAGTTAACCTCGACAGGAAAAAGAGATGAATGTCAGAATAGAGAAAGATTACTGATACCGTGTGGCCATTTCTGTACATAACTGTTCCTCTCCCGCGGCCAACAGAAGGCTAAATAAAAGTTTGAATACACTTTTATTATAGATTGCCTATCCAGCAGGGCGTTATCGTTGTATATCTTATTTTTCAAAACAAGAAAGTAGATATAAAACACGTGCACATATTTGAAAGGTGTCTTTATGAGTAGATATAAGCTATAGATAGAGTAAGGTTGCTCCAAAAGTAATGCAACTTATTTATTTTTACGGAAACTATAACGGATACAGATAACATAATAACATTGTTGAATAGAACAAGTTTTCAGCTACAAAACGCTTGTTTCTCCAGAGTTGTTACTGTTGTCATGAATTGTTTTCCCCGATGAACTAGTATCGTCTTTTATTTAATTTTCAGCAATTTCACACAATTTTTCCATGATTTCAAATGCATTTGGTTGGTTGATTTGTTGTATCTAATGGTGAGGCTTCAGTTTTGGAGATCATAGGAGAGTGTACGATTTCATTGCTATTTCTCCCAGGACAACTCTGACTGAGGTTACAGTAATGTAACTTTATCTTTAATCTCTTATAATTCATTATTTATGGTTTCTTTATTTCATGACATATCGGCCTTCATGGGTTATTTATGTTTATTGTTCGTGTTTGATATGTCTATGTGTAAAAATTTTTTTTTTTAAATATACAATAAATGTAAAATTTTAGCGTACAATAAACTCGATTCCCAAACTTGTAGTCAAAAAATATCTTTCGGTGGTGTGACATGAAATTAAAATCAATCAATCACCAGTATTAAATCTCTCTGCAAACCCTTACCCTCAGCAATGTAACTTTATCTTTAATCTCTAATAATTCATTATTGATGGTTTCTTTATTTTATGGCATATCAGCCTTCATGGGTTATTTAAATCCAAATCGACCCTTTTAGAAGAAAAGTAATAGCACTTATTACCTGTGCGAGGATTAGGGGGTTTGTACTTTTCCGAGAGTGAGTGTAATTGCGCGACTGGAGTTCGAACTCACTTCCAACAACGATGTCAGGGTCCAGCTGCTAAACCACGGGGAGTCCACTAACCGCAGATAACCAGCTGGAAACGTATATTAAACAAACAAGAATACAGACTGTAAGAATGGAGGGAAAAGATAGAAAACAAACTAAAAAACAGTTTTGTTATATATCAGAAGACTTTAGTAGTTCGATTTTTTTTTTTTACTTTAGAATCGTGTTACTCTCAACGGGCAATATTTTTTCTCTGAAACTAGAGACAAAAACACATGAAATGTCCGGATGTTTTTTTGTCACCGCTTAATTTGAACAGAAAGTTACTCTTGGGACTTTTATTGGAACCAATTAGTGCAACTTGAAATGAAAATATTGGTTTTAACATTCCTTTGATTGGTTAACTAAAGTTCCCCACTCATTCTCTATCTTGCACTGGTTATTCTCTCTTCCATCTACTTTATCTCAGTATATTCATATGGATTTTATTTTTTTCTGTTTTGCTTATTCTTTTACCTTTCTCTTTTAGTCTGTTTCTTTCCGGCAGCCCTAGTCTCAATTAAATATATATATATATATATATATATATATATATATATATATATATGTGTGTGTGTGTGTGTTCAATGTATATATATATATATATATATATATTCTGTAGATAAAAAAAAGATTGTTCATTGTTTTTTTTTCTTTAGTCTTCGCAGTTACACTTCTATTCCTGTTTTATATCTTGGTCTAGTTTCTTTGTTTAAGGACATATCAACCTTTATTAGGTTCTTTAATGCCAAAGCCATCTTTCTAGAAGATCATCTGGTACTATTTAACTCATTGCTGGTAAGATAAGGGATTCATACCTTTCCCTAGGGCATTTGTCCGAAAGTGAACGTAATAGCATGACTGGAGTTCGAACTCGCTTACTACGAGTCCATCGTTTTAATCATTACACTTCAAGGAATACACTAACTGTATCACTTACAGAGTGATATGACACAACTAAGAAAGGTGTTTTCGTAAGACACTGAACGGCATCTGACAATAAATCTCTAGTTCAGGAGATCTGGGGAGAGTGGAGTACCAATCTATTGCCATGACACAAATGTCCTCTCTGACCAGGAGTGGTTGTATCTATTTGGGTCCCATCTATGAATCAACAGCAACTTAGCACGGAAGGAGTATAAGACTAGACACGACTGGGTGGCCAATGTGATCCACAGGGGAATGTGCAAGAAATTTAAATTTGACCATACGAATAAATGGTATATGCGCAAACCAGCAGCTGTCCTAGAAAATGACACATAAGCTACTATTGGACTTTGACATACAGACAAATCACCTAATCTCAACCAGAAGACCAGACCGAATGAAAATTAAGAACAAAAAAAGAGAATTTGCAAAATGTACCTGGACCTCTCTAGGGAATTGAAAAAAACTATGGAACATAAAAGTGACAATCGTACCAATCGTGATTGGTGCTTTCGCTACAGTAACTAAAGGGACTGGTGGACTTGGAGGTAGGAGGACGAGTGGAGACCGTTCAAACTACAGCACTATTGAGAACGGCCAGAATACTGAGAAGAGTTCTGGAGACTTGAGGCGACTTGCTGTATCTCAGGCTCCAGTGAAAGACTATCAACTAAAACTCTTGTAAAAAAAAACTCTCAATGAGAAAAAAAAAATAATGACTATGCATAAGGCTTTACATCCCAAAGACGACGTTGACAGACTATATGTTTCAAGAAAAGAGGGAGGAAGAGGACTCGCCAGCATTGAAGACAGCGTTGACGCATCGATACAACGACTCGAAGACTATATATAAAAACACGATCGAGGACTCATTACAACCACCAGAAACGATACTGAGAACACGATGAACAACAGAATGATAATAACTAGGAAACAAAAATGGGAAGGAAAACAAATCTATGGGCGGTTTAAACGACTT
>OY757906.1:77332758-77400258 GCA_963585895.1 Sepioteuthis lessoniana | reverse complement strand
AACTTGGTGAGAGCAACCAAGTCTATCTTAATATTTACCTATCCAGTCTACTCTAATATTTGTCAATACCTGGGTACCAGAAGAGATGAGTTCATGCCTTTCCTCAAGTTATTAGTAAAAAGAAATAGCAGCGGTCCTAGTCTTTCTAGTGTCGTGGTGTTACGGTTATCGCCTTATGAAACGAAACCGACGACCCTAGTTGGAATTCTGAACAAAGTGTTTGCATTTCTCTTCAGGCTAATTCTCTTTTGAAAGACAGGAATCCATGGTAGGGGTGATTCCCCGTGGCGTTGTGGGTAACGTGCTGGACTGCGATACCGTAGTTAGCAAGTTCGAAATCCAGTAACGCTATTAGATTCACGTTTGAACTAAAAACCTTGAGGAAGATATGAAGCCTCTTATCCCACACACCCCATTCATAGATTAAATAGTTTCGCTATTGTTCTTCTACAAGGATAGATTTGAGATTCTCTAACACACAGGGTTTATATGCTTCAAACAACGAAACCAAATCATCTTTTAGTATGGCTCTTTAGCCTTGGTATGGCAACCTATGCCAGAGAAGGAAAACTCTGAATGCATACCATCACTACTAAGCTGAAACATTGACCTTGTGTCGCTTCCTTCTAGGAGGGATTAGGTAAATACATTGACTGATTGATTGATTAATGTATCGATTGATTTTAACAGCAGGTCAAAAGTTATGTTATACTTAAATTATATATAGATACATATAATTCAATCAATATGTATAGACGTATAAAATCTCTCTCTCTCTCTTTCTCTCTCCCTCTTTCTCTCTCTCTCTCTCTCGCTTTGTCATATATATATATATATATATATATACGAGGATCATTAAATAATTTTGCTGACTTTTTTTCGTATGGGCACTTTTATGGAGAGTACACACATGAAACTCTAGTCTCCTTCGAAGTAATCTCCTCCGGCTGCAATGCACTTGTTGTACCGTTCCAACAACTTCTGGAAGGCCCATGGAAGTCCTCTTGTGTGAGAGTGTCAATGACCTTCGTCACAGCCTCTTCCATCTCCTCAATTCTCTCATAACTATAGCCTCAGAGATTTGGGAATAACCAAAAGTCACAGGGAGCAAGGTCTGGACTATAGAGAGTCTTGATGCTCATCTTGGTCAAATAGTCTGTGACAAGGATGGAGCTGTGGACTGGTGCATTTTCCTGGTGGAAATGCCACTGACCCAATTTGAAGAGTGCTGGCCTCTTCCCAAGGAATCTCTTCCTGAACTCCCTTAAAACCTCAGCATAGTAACCCTAACCCTAACCCTAACCCTTTGGCCAATCAACTCTGGTCTATTGACTTCCTTACTTTTAACCAAAGAAAGGAAAACACTATTTTCACAGAAGAAACTATCATTGGTAAATGATCTTCTTATTCGCAATTAATATAAAATGTTTCTTTGAATAAAGAAAGCACGAAGAATGTTTTGAACAGATTTGGGACCAAGAATGAATCGATCGATATCAAATTTTGTTTTTGTACAATAATTTTACACAGCCTTATCGTTTATGATCAAATTACACTAAAAGAATTGGTTCCCGTCCATTTATCGAAGTTAACCTGCGATGGGCCTGTTCCTTCTGAGACCGGTGACCACTTTTTAACAGTAGATACCTCGATCAACTTGAAGCACGGGTGCCAAAATAAGCAAAGCTAAATAAAGAGCATATTTATTTATATTATCTTATTTTAATTTATTTTTGTGTTTTACTGCATTCTACCGCTGTTGTTTTCCCAGTCGGAATACACCAACAGCACCTCTGCAAAAGAGTAACCCCCCTCCCAATGTGTGTCCTGGATATGACACGAAACAATCTGAAGGTGAGGTTCCAATGATACTGGGGCTTTGGAGAATGCGGATTACTCCTTCGTTGGCATCGCTCCCAGGTCCACTCTATGGGCTAAATAGAACTAAACTGCATTTTTATGCTAAACTGGATTGTTTGAATTAGAACTGCTTGACTAAACTGAATAGCTTGAAATAGAAATGTTTCTGACAATTAAACTGACTTCTTACATTTAAGATGCGTACTTATGCTAGACTGAATAGCTTGAAATAGAGATGTTTTTGACAATCAAACTGTGTACTCATGCTAAATTGAATTGTTTGGAATGAAACGGATTATTTGTATAAAAATGGATTTGGCGTTAAAAAAACCTACGAAGGTTGATATGCCATAAAACCCAAACAACCAACCAATCTACCGCTGTTGTCGTCTGGAAGATTGTATTGCATTCATTAGTCCCTCTTCATTTAAAGTCACTCTATCTTTTTATTTGCGTCGGTCCTTATCTCCCTCTGCCGTTTAGCAGATCTCAAAACTCTCAGTACTTCATTTTGGAGTTCTGTCTGCAACTTATCAAGCAAGTTTGTGCAGTGGCGTCCTCGGTAGTTGTAAACCCTATTACAGCACATTCTAAGGATTTTTGATCTGATAGTTCTTCGGCTATCTGTAGCACATGACAATTTTAGTCACACCACGCTTGATGATAGTGGCATGGTGCTGTTCATCTTTTACAGAGTCTTGTTGGAAATTAGTCTGTTTAGTCATCGGTGTCCAGTGATAATTATCAGTTGTTTGGCAGGCATCAAGCTTATCCGTAGCTCCCTTTAGAGCTTCTCAGCTACTGCAATTATACTTCATCAAAGACACACATGTTGGTTATATAAGTGCAGTATATTTTAGGGGAATTTTCGATTCGCTGATCCATATCTTCCAGAAACACCAGAGAAGAAATAATGGCCATTTGAAGGTATAAACCAAGATAGCCGTCGATTCAGAGTAATTTTGATGCGCAACATACAGGGTATCTCAGAATAGATGCAACCCATTAATATGATAATTTATATTGCTTCATCTTTCATCTGAGTCTTAAAAAAGCAATCATATCACTTCAGGAAGGTCAAACCAGATGACAAGGGCAGAAACTGATTGACTTTAGCCAACAATTCACGTGACAGACCAACTTCTTGGGAAATTTTTCGGAGTGACTTTTTCAAACTCCTTCCGATAAAATCTATCACCGCATCCACATTGTCAGGAAATCTTGCTGTGAACTTTCCTGCCTGATCTGGGATGTTCCGCCTTCTTATTCCGGTTTTTTACTGACCCCGTAGCATGGAATTTGTGTACCCAACGATAAATTCAGTATTTCTGAGGATAATTGTTAAATTCCCTCCCTGCGAAATTTTTGGTTACACAGTTCTGAATGATCTTATCTCCAAATAAGCAGTGTGGCAAAATATTTTACTGTCTTGTCCAAAGTTTTGTTATCAATGATTAATAGTTGTTATAGTATACTATTTTCAAATTTGAAACAAAAAAGAACACAACATTATTATTAGAAGAGTTATTAGCAGTCACCTGGGTCCCTTGTATATTGAGACACCCTATTTTAGTTGTAGAGTTATTAGCAGTCACAGAGGTCCCATATACATTGAGACACCCTATATTAGAAGTAGAGTTATTAGCAGTCACATATTGAGACACCCTATAATTAGTAGTAGATTTATTAGCAGTCACATAGATCCCATATATATTAAGACAACCTGTATTCACTAGTGAGATCTATCATTCCGTTACCTTCATACCTCCATACTGGCAGAATTAAAAAAAAATCTTTATCAGCAAAGAAATGTTTCAGGCGCCTTTGACAATCTTCATTATCTCCTTCCTCGCAGAACAATAAAAAAAAAAAGATTTTCTTTTTACCTTGGAACATAAGATTTCCTAAGTATTTTTAGCTATTCAATAAAAAGAAAACTTTTATTTCATTCTTGGTTAGTCCGATAACTTTTCAGAATCCCCTTCTAAATATTCGTGTTCAATCCTAATAAAAAGGAAGCTCTTTACTATCTGCTCATTTAGGGAAACTAACTAATACAGTTTTCAGTTAAATCCACTGAAGAAAAACACGGACGTCTCGAACTGAATATTCAATCATAATAATATTAGGACGCATATTCTTAGATGATAAGACAAAAAACTGACAAACTGGCTTTTCAATTGTTACTTATTCACAACTGCTAGTTCTTCATTCCTAGGAATGGAGTAAAACCCTCCTCTACAACTCGGTGTAGCAGCTATTGAAAAAGGGGCCTTCATGTCACCCTCGACTAAAGTCGCCATCTTACTTACGTATTCATATTTTGGCTCCGATGAAATACATAAAACTTGCATAATTATCACCAAATCTAAAATATTGTACTTTAACTCTTCACCTTTGACAATAACCTATTTCGGTCAAAAGTATTCGGTATTTATACTTCTGGGAACATTATGCGTTTTAGACACTTCTTACGCAATTTCGTTCCAAAATAAAGACAACAAATTCAACAACAGTAGAAAGTTATTAAGAAGTATACACTTTTTAGTCTGTCATCTTTAAAAAAAAATATGTCTACAGGAAAAAAGCTGCGTTAAAACACTCAATTTGAAAATATAACTACATATATCATTATCATTAAGTCGTACTGATCGCATGGAATTCCTTGACTCTCTCTCTCTCTCTCTCTCTCTCTCTCTCTCTCTCCATCCGTTTCTATCGTCCATCGCTCCTGGCAGGTCATCTTGCATCCAATATCCTCACAGAGTTGACGTATGTAAAGGACTTACATACGTCAACTCTGTGAGGATATTGGATGCTGGTCGGCCAACAACGTTGTGTCTATGTATCCATAGGAGAATATCACTTAGGAGTTCGTCTTTACTTCTCTAGCAGTACCTATCGTATCTAGTTCGTCTTACTTGGATTGTTTATCATATTTTTCACCCACTCCGCTCGGGCAGGATATGACACAAGGTCAGTTTTTTAGCGGAGTTTAACATATTTGAATTCAGAGTTTTCCTTCTTCTACACTAGTTGCCTCACCAAGGCTGAAGAACGCAATCTGTCCTACTATTTACCCACAGCTGGAGGGAGAATAATTGGATTCATACCTTTCCCAAGGGTATTAATGCTATGTGAAATGCAATCAATCTCGTCCAGGATTTGAACTCGTGTCACCGTGTCCATTTTCTACGACGATAACCATTACACCACGGGCACCCCCAAACTTGGATTGTTTCTAAGATGGGGAGTAAGTGGCCATACAACTGCTGTTTTGTGGTATTTTGCTTCTAGATTTTTTTTAAAGCTGCACGTAACATTCTTGAGTTGTTTCCATTTAGATTTTACTCCCTGCTTTTTGTTAGCGTCCTGGTAGTGTACCCATACAGTAGTACCGACACAGCCACAGCTAGGAAGAACTTCCGTTTCATTTTATCTGAGAGATAAGAACGAGAAAAAAATTACCAATTATATCTATATGTATATATGGGCATTTCGCTGGGATGTAATTGTTAGCCAGCAAGTCACGTAAGTCAAATCCTCACCATATTTCCTTTACTTGAGGCCTTATACCAAATCAAAAATCCATTTATCGTCTTTTAAAGGGCACCTTTGTGTACACGACAAATCCAACTTTTACCTAATGCTTTCCAGAGCACAACTTTAGTGATATCGATTTTCAGTAAGTGCTCAGCATTTGCTGATCTTATGCTATACTAAATTAAGTTAAATAAATGTGTTGTTCTCTCTGTCCCTGTTTTCTCTTTCTTTCTCTACATATATATAAATATATATATGTATGTGTGTGTGTGTGTGTGCGCGTGTGTCATTGTGTGTGTACATTCGTATTTGCATGTGTGTGTGTGTGTGTGTGTGTGTAGTGTTCGCGTGTGTGTATGTACGTGTCTGTATATCTGTGTATATACCTGTATGTATTAAATTCTTATGATTATATATAACTATGAATATATACATATGTGTGTGTCTTTATATATATATATATATATATATATACATGTGTGTGTGTGTATATGTGTGTGTGTGTGTGTGTAATATATATGTACACACATACACACACACACACACACACACACACACACACACATATATATATATATATACATATATATATACACACACACACACACACACACACATATATATATATATATATATATATATATATTCTCTATACATCTATATATCTGTATGTGCACACTCATAAAACTGCGTACTGATACGTGTATGTAATTGTATCTAATTATGCATGTATCCGTGTGTTGCACTTAAGTCTGTATATGGCATGTTTTTGTGTGATTAAAAAACTGAACGACCCATTTCTTTTAGCTACAAGCCATGTATTCTCGGGGTGGTGATGACAGTTGATAAACACCATTGCAATAATATCTTTAACCAATAAAGCGTCAAAATGTTCCGGCAAATATAAAACATCTCCGATAACGAAGAATAATTCGAAAATCTGTCAATAAAAAGAAATAGAAAAATATTTCAACAAACATTTCAGACGCAATTGGTCAAAGATTGTAGATACGGGGAACACATATGTGATCTATCTATCTATCTATCTCTTTCTCTCTGTCTTAGTAACTATGTGTTTTTTTTGCTTCTGTCTGTCTGTCTGTCTCTCTCTCTATATATATATATATAGTAATTCGCCTTTATAGTTAACACAGACACGGTGAAATGCGTGTGTGTCGGTAAGAGTATGTCTATGTATGTACGCAGGTGGCATAAAATTTTCTAGAAACATGTATCGGTATGCATAAAATAATACCCGTTAATATATGATAATAATACCCAAATAAATACGAATATGTTCATGAATATATATGTGTGTGTGTGTCTGCATGAGTGTGCGCGCTCTAGTGTGTGTATGTGTTTGTGTATCTGTTTCTACATTTACATAAAAATAGCGTTCACATATTAAACACGTACACACACAAATTTAGAAAGAGAGAGCGAGAGATGAGAGAGAGAGAGAGAGAGAGAGAGAGAGAGAGATAAACAGATATATCAGTCGGTCTATCCATCTGAGTTTTTCACTCTTCATATATAATACGCACACATACACATGCACATTTATATAAAATACACACACATACACACACGTATATATATATATATATATATATATATATATATGTATATATTCTGATATCTATTATGAAAACACCTATTAAATTGTTTAAGGTGGTGTAGAACAGCAAATTTATAGTGATGTTAATACAGATATTGACATAAACACAGACGAGAATATATGTGTTCACATGTACTGAACCCAAAATAGTTATCTGAAAGTTTATATCTACAAAATATAAGACAGATTGCTATCTGGTTTTCCTGAAGCCAATATGCAACATACTATAATTGATCATTTTTCCATTTGACAAAGATCATTGTCAACCCGCGACTTCGATCTAAAATACAGTATCACATTTTTTTTTAAATTTTAAGAAATAAAAAAAAAAATAATTGTGCCCTTCCCCACCAAATTGATGGAAATAATAATAACATCGAGAAAACGAAGATGGCTGTCTGATATCTTAAATACATGATGTTTTCATCCATTTATTTAACAAAAGATAAGAGAGAGTATAAAATAGAAAGAAAATGTTTCTTCAAAATGGAAAAAAAGAAGTGTAAAAAAAATTGTTAATTTTTTCCCATTGGGTTATTCAGTGTCTGTAAAAAGAAAAATGATAGCTTTGATAAGTGCAACGACAATGTTTTATCTTTTCACCAACTGTAGATAGTTGAAACTTGATGAGGATTTTACTATTACCTAAGGTATTTGCTTCTTAAACTATAGAAATGTTCACCCGGGGCTGAATGATATTTTAGAAATGAATGAAACAAGATGAATGAACATAAAAGAATGAATGAAAAATGAAAGAAATATCAGTGGTTGAGAGCTGAATATTTAAACTATCTTATTTGAAAAAAAAACAAAGATTCATGTATGCGCTATAAACAAGGATCTATTTAAAAATCTAATAATAATATTGTTACATATAAATTTAATCGTTTGGTTTGGTTTTTTTGTTTAATGACATATCAACCTTCGTGGATTATCTTATGCCAAAGATATCCATGTAAAATTACTGGAGGCTGTCCTCGAAGTGTTATGGTTTAAGCGATGGACTGCGGAATCATAGTAAACGAGTTGGAACTCCAGTCGGGCTATTACGTTCACTTTCGGACAAGAGCCCAGCTATGGGTTAAATAGAATCACTGCTGTTCTTCTAGAAGGAGGACTTCGGCATTAAATAGCCTACAAAGGTTGATATGCTATTAAACAAAGAAATTTTTTTTTTTCAAATGCCCAGATGGTTATCGTGCAGATAAGGGCAGATAATAACATTTTAGTTGAGAAATTTGAAGAACAAAGAACAGAAGACTGGTTTAGTTTGTTTAATGGCATATCAACCTTCGTGAATTATTTTAATGCCAAAGCTATCTTTATAGAAGGTCAGTAGTCCCGCCTTTTTTTCTAAGGTGCCCAGATAGTTATCGTGTAGGTAAAGGCAGATAATCCAATTTTAGCTGAGTAAATTTGAAGAGCAAATAACAGAAGACAGGTTTCGTTTGTTTAATTGCATATAAATCCTCATGAGTTATTTCATCCCAAAGTCATCCTGGTAGAAGAACAGTAGTGGTACTATTTAATCTCCAGCATGCGGGTAAAGGATTTCTTACATTTTCCAAAACTATCGATCCAAAAGGGAACGTAATAGCCCGACAGGAATTTAAACTTGCTTTCTACAATGTCGCCATCTAATACGATACCTACTACGCAACGTGAGCTCAGCATCTTATTGAATGTCATTGAAATGAATTTCCTTCACCGAGTTCAAAGCATATAAAGGGGAGTCTCTTTGATGCCATGGTTAAAGTGCTGGACTTCGGCCTTGATGTAAACGAGTTCAAACTACAGTCGTTCTATAAAATTCATTTTCGGAAAAATACCTCGAGAAAGGTATGGACATCCATATTTCCCCAAAATGGTTTAATTAGTATTACTATTGTTCTTCTACAAGGATGGTTTTAGTATTAAATTACGAAAGAAAGTTGATATGCCATTTAAAAAAAGAAACCAAACTAAATTATAGAAGAGAATGTTCCTTTTGTGTTTGATGTCCAATCGAACCGAATACGTTCTGTTCGATTAGTATGCCATCTATTTCATTCCACATATTCTAGGTTTAACACAAGGCTGCAAGTATAAAGAAACTTCCAGAGTTTATACTAGTTAGTCGTGGGGCACAAAACTTAGGATGAAAAAATGCTTCTAAAATAAGTTAAAAGATATTTTTCTCATGATGCAAAGGTTATTAAAAGTATCAGATGAAGATTATATATTTATATCTATATGCATATATTTCATTACGGATGAATAAAATCTTGTGATAAAGGCTCATGAGGAAATGACATTAAAACACATTAAGAAAAGATACACTGCTTAAGGTAAAAGGTAAAAGTAAATGAGTAATAAATACAACAGATAACGTAAAATGTATTTAAACTTCAATGCTAATATTGTCAAAATTAATATTCATAAAAAGTAACTAAGTACATCAGTAATTTCTTAGCCTTCACTATGACAGAACTCAATAATTGGGATAAAGCTATTTGTACAATAAAAATGAATTCAAAAACGAATTTAAAACAAACAAAAGTACCACTACTGGGAGTTTCACATCAGATAATTATTTGACGAACACAAAAGAAAAGATACGATTTTTTTCATTTTTTTTTAAAGTTATGTTTATCATCAGCTGGTGATGTATAATAAAAATGGTTGATGTCTATAAATGAAATCTTATGATAATGAAAATATTTTTAATGCGAGCATGTTTTTAATTCGAAAGACTATTTTTGCGATATCACAATCCAGCTCCTTTATTTTTCCGGATATGAATCCTTTTGTCTTTTTCCTGTCCTAGCAAAGAAATCAAAATCCAATTCAAAGGTTACTATTTGAGAACTGCTGAGAACAAGCAACAGGTTGTGAAGAATCAACTGAAGGCAGTGTCAGTTGAAGACATCCAGCTCTGTTTCCAAGAATGGGACAATGTCTTCATATGCGCGTGGCTTCAAAAGGCAGCTGTTTTGAAGGGAATAAATTGATTTGTAATTAAGTTTATATGTTTATTTTTGCCGCTTTATAGCTTAATAGACAGACTTTGTATACATTTGTATACGTGTGCTCTTACGCACGTTCAAGGCCAGATCTGTACAAGGAGCCGGTGTTTACAGATGTCTGATAACACGTAGATAAAGAAGAATAAATCGACTGTCTTGATGATTCACTGTTCAGATGTAATCATTTTCGAAATACTTCCCAAGTGTCACTAAATGACCAGTAATCCCATTCATCACTTTCAAAATTAACACCATGAAAAGCGATTATAATCAACTTAAAATTTTGCCGTCTTCTCGTTTTTAATGTGTATATATCATCCTCAGTTTTGCTAGTTAAACAACTTTCTTTCATACGAGGGGTGATCAAAAGGTTTCTTTGCTAAATCTTTATTCTTTTAAAATCAAAAATCTGAATGAGGACTTGTAAACTGTCAAGCAATTTATAAGATAAAATGCTAATATCTTGATTGCTCTCTTCTAGATTTTAAAAACTTTTCTGAACAAGTGTCACGATACTTTTTAATCAATTGTTTTTGGCAAAACACGCACTTGTGTAAGTGCACCTGCGTCTGCACCCACTAGACTTGGCACAGTACGATGTATCTCAATTGTATCATTTGAGGACGTATGCGACATTGATATGGCCCAGCAAATGATGTTTTAGTGGTGCTTCGAACAGCAGAAAACTCGTGGGAATAAACGTGTTAAATCTTCAGAAGTACTGTGTTAGATTCATTAATTTGTTGATTTTAACAGCATGCCAACTTATCTTGGTTTATTTTAAATTAGAGGACAGGGTATCACGTTCATTCTATGTTGATATTTTATTTTTTTTGTGTAGTTGTTTTTTTTTTTTTTTTGGTATTGTCTCATCGAATAAAAACAATTTTTAAACAGATCTGTTTAATACAGAAGGAGCCTAAACAGTTACTACCAGAGTGGACTTGAGAGTAATAATAATGAAGGGGCACTCCGCATTCTTAATTATCTCACTGTCAGATGAATTTTAGTGTCATGAGTATGCAACTTTTTATGGGGATACCCCCAATCCCGACTGAGTTGGTACTGTGTTTGAAGAAAACAGACATCTTATTCATTGTTGATTCTTCCAAGTGAATACAGCTTCCCTCTCTTTACTTTTAAAGTGCCTCATTGATTACTTTTTGATTACTTTTTGTTTGATACTCTATTCTAAAAGAATATATATGGCAACACTTTTTTTCTTTAATGTTATTTTATTTTATTTGTTTAATTTTATCTATTTCTATTTTTTAAGAAAATATAATCCGGCTTCATCCTTTCCAGCATGACCGTGTAAGCAAAATTGTATGGTTGCACTACTTGAAACTTAACTGAGTGTCTGGGGCAAACGTTAGATGAACTACTCAAGGATGCTATGTGCTGTTTTTTCAAGAAATCATTGAAGCAATACACTACAGCAATTGTACGGTCACTTACCTTCAATTTCGAAAATCATCCATGAACGTCTACACATGGACACATCAATGTTGGCCAAAAGGGGAAAAATTACATTCATCAGCTCTCTGTGAACTGTAGATGCCATATAGAAGATGTGTCATGAAATAAGTAAGGTCGACACACGTAAAATAAGAGGTATTTTATTCTGAAGAGAATACTGTTAACAGTTTGGTACACTGACAAACTAAATAACTTTAGTCAGTATTTATTTACGGACAGCGTCTTAAAAAAGTCTTGAGACAAGTCTTTCCTGTGAGTGGTTCCAGGTATGCTTTCTTTTCGAGTTTATATCCCTAGTCCCTGAAAATGTCCGTTTCCGTTTTCTTAGGAGCTACTAAAGGCATGCATACATTGAATAAGTCCTATATAACCTTTATCGGTTCTTCCTTCTGATTATTTATATCCTCCAAGTACCTTTTCCTGATTTGATTGTGATGTCTCTTAATAGTATTTTTCGGGTCTTTTATTACATACATTAATTTTCCGACACATCTATCAATGACACCAGCCTTCCTGATTTCTTTCTTGTTTCTGTACTCTTTGAAGAAAATTTTTCTCCTGGTATATAGGATTTTGCATCTGTTTTTTTTTCCCCTCCTTTGTTGTGGTTTTAATTTCCATTGGCAACAGTTCATCGAACTCCGATCTTATTTTTCTCGCGAACATTGACTCCACTGATGACAATCCTGAACTAATACTTGAGTTCGGTGTCATATGGTATACTCTAAAAGAAAATGTAGGATATTGTCAACGGATTCGTTTCCGTCCGACTTTTTAAAAGTTGGCTTGAAAGTGTCTACAAATCTTTCTGGTTGTCCGTAAGATTGCCGATAATATGGTGTGCTACAGATGTGTACAATCGAAAAGACTAAACAAAAACTTTTGAAATCCTTCTCCGTGAATTGTGTTCCATTATCCGACACAATTGAATCAGGAATACCAAATCTAACAAAGAATTCATTCAAAAATATAATTTTACCACTGCATGTAGGGTTTTTACATAACATCACCTCCGGCCATTTTGAGAAACTGTCAACTACTTTTTAATAACACCATCCCTTCATTGGACCTGCAAAATCTATGTGCAACTTTGACCAAGGTCTGTCCGTCTTTGGCCTCGGGGTAAATTTCACTGATGGTGTCTTTGCTGTTATCACACAATCTCTACAGTGTTTTACGTTTTCTTCTATTTCTAATTATCGACATTCGGCCGAAAACATAAATTCAAATAAAAGCTTTCATTCTCCATATACCAGAATGACCAGTATAGATGTTTTTTTATATTTTTTTTCAACGATCACCCATTCACCGTACATCAAAAGTTCCATCACTGATGGAAAAATCTTTTCACCGTCAATCCTTTTGTACTGTTGGTCGATAGTTTGTTTCTTTTTCTCTATGATATATTTGTCTGTTTTTGCTTCGTTCCTAATTTCCATCATTGTCACAGGTAATTCCCGAATGGTGTTGTAAAGCATGCTTTTTATTTCTATTTCTAATCTTAGGGTTGCAACCACAGTTTCCTCAAATGGTTCACATGGTTTGGGGGTTAACCTGGATAATTCATCCTCATGTACTAACCACTTTCCCGAAAGGAACACCATCTTAAAATTATAATTTAACAGCATTTTGTAATTTGCTTGAAACATTGCACAAATTGTTTTATTTTATAGTATTGAATTAATCTTGAGGGCTATTGCAATGCAAGATAATAATTATATGAGTAATTATTTTCAAAGTAAAACTTCTTCGTCAAAGAGATTTTTTATAAATGAACCTTCAACATCATGTCCATTGATAAAAAAAGTCTCTGACGATGAAGTTTTACTTTGAAAATAATTACAATTATTATTTCGCATTTTAATAGCCCTCTAAATTGATTCAGTACGAAAGATAATGTAATATAACAGTATTTTCCCCCATCCCTTAAGCCAATTTGCAGTATGTATAGGAATGCCTCTTTGAAACCAAAAATTCATAGTAACGGTCGGTGGTCCATTTGGAGAATAAAGCTTCTCCTATGAACGAATCTATGGAATATTTTACCCCCAAAAATTATCCCTAAAGACACTTTTCGATTTGGCTGTATTCTTTCTCTCGGTGCATGTGCAATCGTTTTTACTTGATTGTCGCTTTCTTCAGCATCTAAACCCGAATTGTTAGCGTCACTTGCGATAATAACATCTTTATTTGGATCGTAATACGTCAGACTCAAGTATGACGTTAATATTTTTTTATATCCTTAAAAGCACTCTGACATTCGGTACGTCAGTTCCATTTCGAATTTTTTTCAATATATTTTAAAGGAGCTCTTAATATGTGAATATTTGGGATAAAATCACCGTAGTATTTTGTTAATACAAGGAGTAGTTGTAGCTTTGATTCATTTATTGGGACAGGTATGTTCTGTATAGCGCTTGATGAATCTGGCTTTCTGTTCCAAATATGCAATTTTAAATTTTAAAAAAATTACATTTATCCAAACTAAGTTTCAAGCCATTTTGCTTTATTTTTTTCAAAAGCCTCTTTGACATGTTCGGCATGTTGTGCTCGGCTTTCACTCTTAATTAAGATGTCTTCAAGATCGGCTATTGTGAAATCAACTTTATTCAATAGCGTATGCATGATTTGCTGAAAAATTACTTGTACGACATTTATTCCGAATGGCAGTCTGTTGAATCTAGGTAGAACTTTGCATGATTATAGTTAAATACTTCGCACATTCTTCGTCGACAGAAATCTGGAGATATACTTCAGACTAATCCAGTTTTGAAAATACTTTGCCACCACTTAATTTCGCAAATATGTCTTTCGGACTTGGCAGCGGGCAGACTAATCCAGTTTTGAAAATACTTTGCCACCACTTAATTTCGCAAATATGTCTTTCGGACTTGGCAGCGGGCAAATGTATATTTTCAAACAATCGTTCAATTGCATTGAAAAATCTACGCAGGCCCTAATTTTATTATATTTCTCTATTTCACGAAACGGCAGGATTTGCCCATTCTCTATTGTCCGTTTTGGTCAACAAGCATATTTGTTCTCAGAGGTCAAATTCTTTGCTAATTGAGGCTTCGGCTACAAAAGGCACTTTTCTTTTCAGCCTAAAAATAAGCGGCTCATTCTCTCTAATTTTGATTGTCGATTTAATTTTTATTGCTCCTTCCAAGAATCTCAGGAAAAATTTCAGAAAATTTGATTATTAATTCTTTTTTTGATTTTTCTATGATGTTAGAATTAACGCTAACTCTGTGTCGCAGAACGAATTAATCGGTTTGTCCAAAAGGTTGAATAACTCAATCCAATCCATTCCTAAAAGGTTCTGATTTTGATTCATTAATCCTGTTAATCATAAAGCTTTAGGCCATTGGCCTAATGAGTAGAGTGTTTGCCAATGGTCTGGGAGATCAGGGTTCAATCTTAGGTTGAGTCATACCAAAGACTCAAAAAATGGTATTTGATGCCGCCTTGCTGAACACTCAAAGTGTCAAAGGTAAAGATCAACGGTAAAGTGGAGCAATCCAGGCAATGGAGTAGCGCTCTTTCCCTACACCTTGGTGTAGTAGCTACTGAAAAAGGGGCCTTTGGGTCACCCACAACTAAGGACGACTAATAATATTCATGTCCGAATTTATGTTTATTTCTTGTAATGCCATATGCAATTTTTACCGTCTTTCATCGAGTTTCTTCCAATTTTCTCCCAGCTTTGTTCACTTATCAATGTCACATCAGAAACGGTATTCAATTGAAACTTAAGCTCTGTATTGTTCATCTGTACTTTCACAAACTTTCTTTTCATTTCTATTTCTGTTTCAGCTGAGTTAACCATATTTTTCATTTTTGTCCCCATTTTGTGGGATTTCAACAACGCGTAAGCTTGTGACCTTTTTGAAGACAATGTATACTTACCTTCTAAATGGACATTCTTTTGTAATACTGAATCTGTCAGCAGCCATAAAAGAATTTATTTTACATGCAATTTTTTCTTTATGTTTTTATTTTTGTTTAACTGCATTTATTTTTGACATGTCATGTTATTCAATATTCGCCTTGACGTGTCGAAGATTTTCTATTCGTTTGCATTCTTCTGCGACCATCTGCAAACTGATTTTAAGATTTTGTTCTAATCTTGACAAAATTCTGGTTCTAATTTCACCATCTTCCAGCATCATCAGTTCTTGTACAAAAATCAAGCATCTAAATATATTAGGGGTAATTTTTTTTTAATTTGAATCTTTCACTCTCTCTATTGACAATCCTAGCGAAAAAAAGAGTTATACTCCTCACTTTTTAGTCAGGTTTAAGCACTGTCATCTTGTGTTGGATAAAGAACTTTTCGCTCCAAATATCAGAATTAAAACAGTCTCCTCAAAAGATATCTCACTAGGATTTTTTGGAAGTATGTAGTTTGCATACTTTTCGTGTTCGCTTTGACCAAATTTTCCAAGCAACCAACGTATTTTCTTTTCGTACCTCCATGTAGTGCAATGTTTTAGAAAAACCTTGTTGTAGCAGTGAAAATATGCCACAAAAGTTACCTCCCATTCAGGACTGTAATTGAATTCTCCGAATGAATTTATTACAGAGTCCTGCGAAAAAAGAATTTGCATAGTCTAGTTATTCTTTCAACACTAATAGTTCGAACATTTTTTTCCAACCGTTCGTTTGATTTTTCCAAACGTTCTTATTCCAATCGTCTCTGCTCTTCTAAACGTTTGTTCTGGATATTTATGAATTCCATTATTGCCTTTTAAAAATCCTCCATGTTTCTTATAGAAATGAAATTCAATTGACCCAATAAGTTCCAACTGTTTTTTTTATTTATTTTTTTTTGTTTGCCTTTTTAAAAAAGAATTATTGCACAATTAAAATTCTTATTTAACAAGATCAAACTGTTATGCAGACTTGGAAGTATTGGCGTTTGATTAGACCCAAAAGTGAGTATTTCACTGAAAATTTTCAAAAATTCGAGTCCTACGTAGCCAGTTGTTGGTCGCACTTAATAATCGAATCTTCGTTGCCAGTTGTGGTGTCCTGAAAAAAGTAATTTCGATACACAGGTAAAATAAGACATATTTAATTCCGGAGAGAATACGGTACACAGTTTGGTACGGCGATTAAATTAAATAAGTTTTGTCGTATTTGTTTACAGAGTTTTTTGTCTTTAGACTAGTTTATCTCGAGAGGGTTCCAGCTAGTCCACAATAGAGGACAATACCGAGAGCGATGGTCGTTAGCGATGGATAGCGAGAGAGATAGTCCAGGGAATCCATACTGTCAGAAGGCCTTGATGAGAATGATCAATAACATTTCCTCAGTAAAGAATAAATGAAATTGTCAACTTAATTGTGTGTGTAATTGTATGGATGTGTGTTTTCGTCGGATTTCTAGTAGTACGGAAAAATCTCCATTTTATCCGTGTGGAAGATTGTAAAAAAAATAATTGAAATTGACGACAATAAAAACAGAAGTGAACAACTTTATACTTATTTTTGTTATAGCGACGGACGTGAACATTACATACAACTTCAACGTCTCTGTTACATATAAAGAATTTGGTAATAAACTTTAAAACAACCATCATTGTTTTCCTTACATCCTTAACTTCTCTTCTCACAAGGTAGTAAGATATTTGTGAACATAATTTTTCAAAAACTTACGCAGCATATGCTAATGAATAGCTTTATTTGTAAAACTGCAAAACAATCTTCTTTATTTGTGTTTACTTTACTTGATCAGTCCTTTTATGTTAAAGCTAAAAAAATCGATCGTGAAAAAGAGAGAAATCTTTAAAATAAAATAAAAACATTTAAAATTACATAACTCTATAAATGATTAACGTAGGCTATTATTTATTCAATACAACAATCATATTTTTGCAGCCGAGTTGTCTGGGGCTGTAGAATACGCCTATTGCATCTCTGCACAAGGGTAAGACCCACCAGCATGTGTCTTTGATATGACGCTAAAGAGTTTGATTGTGAGACTCCAATCCTGGAGCATTGGGGAATGTAGAGTTCCTTTTCATTGCTATTAATCCCTGGTCCACTCTGACTCTATGGGTATAATAGAACTGTTCGACCATTTAAATGTGTGAAACCAAATGACAAACGTTAAATCGAATTATTAGTGTTACAAAGCAATGCTTAGAATTATTAAACTGTGTGTAAAAGAATGACTAATGTTGAATAGAATTAAAAGAGTTGAATGGCAATTCTTGCAACTGTCTGCAAATTTGAATTATTGGCATTACATAGATATACTTGAAACCATTTCACTGAGTGCAAACAAATGATTTATATTTAATAGAATTATTAAAGCTAAATAGAAATCCTTGAAACCGTGTGCAAATTAATGAAATTTAAATCGTTTAAAAATGTTATCTATAAACTATGCTTTTAAAATGCCTATATATATATATATATATATATATATATATATATATATATATATAAAAGACGACTTGGTATTAAATAACCTACAACGGCTGATATGCCATGAGCCCAACCAACCATCAACCCTCATCTATATGTTTACGCGACTGTCAACAGAAAAAACAGTAAATCATTACGAGATTTTATTAGAGCAATAGACCTAAAATATACTTAAAGAACATTGTCCAGTCGGCTAGGAGAATAGAATACATCGATGGCTTCTCTATGGAGGGGTACCCCCCAACGAATGTCCTGTTATGACGCTAAACAATCTGATGGTGCGGTTCCAGTAATGCTGGAGCTTTGGGGAATTCAGATTACCTCTTTATTGCCATCGCTCCCAGGTTCACACTGTCCCGGAGTGGTATCACCTCATAAGGTCCTCTCTATGGGTCAAATAGAACTAAACTGCGTACTAATGCTAAACTGAATTGCTTGAAATAGAAATGTTTCGACATCCAACTGCGTACTAATGCTAAACTGAATTGTTTGAAATGGAACTGTTTTCGTATGCTAGTCTGAAGTTTTTGAAATAGAATTGTTTTAACATTGAAACTATATTTACTCTAAACGGAATTGTTTGAAATAGAACGTCTTTGACATTTAAACAAGAACTATACTTATACTAAACTGAATTGTTTGAATTAGAACTGCTTGATTAAACTGAATAGCTTTAAATAGAAATATTTTAGGGTCCTATCCATGGGTCAAATAGAACTAAACAGTATACTCATGCTAAACTGAATTGCTTAAAATAGAACTATTTTCACATTTAAACTGTGTACTTATACTAAACTGAATTGTTTGAAATAGAACTGTTATTTGTATAAAAATCGATTTGGAATTAAATAACCTCCAAAGGGTGATAAGCCATAAAACTTAAACAAACAAACAAACTTAAAGAACTGATCAATTCTCAGTTAACTTAAAATTCACTGATAGTTTCTGACCATAGTTTTTGAACCCTCAAATTCTGTACTCATGGTGGGTTTTGAAATACGCTGACTGATTCCCCTCCAGAGGGTAACACACCCCTATAAAATAGGATGTCTTATTAAGATCCTATCTGATGGGGAGGCTGCAGTTCTTGAGATCTGGGAAGTATGAAGTACCTCTTCATTATTTTTCCCAGATCCACTCTGACCCGGAGAAGTACCTGTTAGATTCCCATCAATGGATCAAATAGATCTCTTTAAAAACTATTCATATTCGTGAGCAAAACAAAAAGAAGTTGACAAAAATTTGAATATGAACGTTAAATGAACGTGATTCCCTGATCTCAAGGCATAAAATAATCCTAAATGAGTTTCCATGCCGTTAAATTCTATCACTCAACATCCTTGATATAAAAGATACAACATGTTTTCGGTGTGGATTCTTTGCTTAACGACATATCAGCCTTCGTGGGTTATTTACTGCCAAATTCATCCTTTTAGATGAACAGGAATGGTGCTATTCAATCGATAGTTGGGGGCATTAGGTTATTTTTACTTTTCTCAAGAGTATTTGTCCGAAAGTGAACGCTATCATGCAATTGTTGTCCGAACTCGCTTACTTCGAGGCCGCGGTTTAGCAATTTTGCCATTATGCCACAGAGAATACTTGTTTTGTTCCTAGACTGTGACATCAATATCAACTGATGCTACTATAGAAACTTCACTGGTTCTTTGTCTACTTTTAAATAAAAGCTAAAATTTATTGATGTCATTATAATCGAAAACTATCATGTATTTCCTCAGATACGGGTTCGTTTGAGCATAATCTTTTTTGTTTATTCCTGTCTCCTAGATATGACACCAAATTACATCTAATAGTGAGTTCTGGAGTTCCACAGAGGGTACTTTCCGATATGACCCAGACTAGTAGTACAGGTTGGTCTCACCTAGGAGACAAATCGATCAGGATGGAAATACTTGAAACTTGATGACTGCGTTCAAAAAAATGATTATTACGGACAAAAAAGTATAATTTGAAAAATAATTACAATGTAACGTTGAAAATATAGTTATTATTATTATCGAACATTTAAAAATGAATCAGATTTGGATTGGAGACTAATCCTTTGTCCATTAGTACACATATCCTTTCATGAATAACTTCATGATTAAGATAAAAGAGTTGTATTTATAAGCAAAAAATTTTTAGTGCTACAATACTAGTAACGTTTGAACGCTGCCATGAATATTATGACGTTTGAACACTGCCATAGATATTATGATCGGTTGAGTGAATTTTATCATGTGCTAGTCTTATATGAACTCGAGTATCCATTCCTCCATGTTGTGTCAGCTATGCATTTATACTAATACGAGCATATTTCCTAAAAACTGTCAATTTACAAATATGTATTGAACAACTCCTCCGCACGAGCAGAATACGACACAAGGTCAAGTTTTAAACAGAGTTTAACCGGTCTGAATTTAAATTTTGCTTTCTCCTAGACTGGTTGTTATACCAGGGTTAAAGGACTCTCTTTTCTGTTATTTACCTCTAGCTGGAGGGAGAATAGATGGATCCATACATTTCCAAAGGGTATTAGAGTTATGTGGAATGTCAACTGCCTCGTTCAGTGTTTGAACTCAGATCACCGTACCCATTTCCTACGGCGATAACCATTACTCTCGTCTATACTTCCCAACAAATCGACAATATTGTTCATTGCCTCTACACTCATACCTACTGTGATCCGAAGTATATCTGTTAGAATATTATTAATATTTGTTTTGAATACTTGAAAACATTGAACCGTCTGTAAATTATTTGTTTTAAGAAAACTTACTCGAACTTATAAGTAACCTAAGTGCATAGTTTGGCAAAATTGCATTTTGCTGATAAATTTTAAATGATTGGGTGTATTCAGGATACAATAAGCTAAGACTAGCTATCACGTTCAAGCTCCGAAATTCTTGAAAATATTCTAGATCATTAAATTGGCTTATTAACAAAATTTTTTTACAGATTGAGCTGTCAACAATTACTGTCTACAGAGCTATAAAGAAATTAAAACAGTTTTAATAAAAGTAGTTAAATAGATAATTGCAGATAAGGCGGTGTACTACTAAAGAGCTACAAAGACATTAAAATATAATTTTTTTTTAAAGTTTCCGAAAAATCACGAAGAAAACAATATTTGCCGATGGGGCAGTCGACAGCTATTGCTTTCGGAACAACAAAAATCCTCAAGATAGTCTTGATATATATGATGAAAGAAAAAACGATACAATTCTTGAAATGCTATGTATAAAATGAATTAGTTGTATATCAAGAATATCAAGAAGATAAGATTTTTCAAAACAAATACCGTATTTGACGGCAAATAAGGCGCAGTTTTTTTAATTAAAAATATCTTTTAAAATCCCCCTGCGTCTTATTGCCATATGTAGGTTTAAAATTTGCGAGTCAGCTGAAATTAGCAACCTGGCTACTTCTGTTAACTTAGACTCTTTCATATACCTATTGCCATCATTTAAAAAGCTATTATGCAGATTAAAGGAGCTATCATTGATAATATTATATTAATTTCATCACGTTTAATATAACTACTTTGTTTTTTTTTCTTGATTTGCCTTGCTGAAATTGGGGTGCGTCTTATACACCTGTGCTTCTTATATAACGTCAAATACGGTAAATCAAATAAATCTAAACTGGGGGGGTTGCACTGACTTTTTCTTTATTTTGTTTATTTTTTTTGTTTTCTCCAATATTATGCTTTATTCAGTATGGCGTCTGATGGCTGAGAAAAAATGTCAGTGTCTACGTGAAAACCACCTTGATTTTCATTGCGACTAACCACGTAAAGAATTGCTGCTGATTTTCACAGAATATGTGTAAAAAGAAACGCGGCCTCCCCAATCCGGGACAAAGTGGCGCCATTCATCGTGTACACAATCATACAAAATCAGTGATGGCTGTGTAAGCTATTTGCAGCTTGATACAAACTACCGCAAGACAGATTACTGGAGAAAATAATGCGATTAGGATTGGACTACAACTTAGCCTTACATTTAGGGAATTCAACTGTTCTCATTCCGTCATTGAAAGTGGCACTAATGAGCTTAAGCATTCTTTTCTCTTTTGTCCGTGGACATCTGAAGATGGCGAGAAAGTTTATTAAGCGACCCAATACTCAATGGAAGAAAAATTGGCTTCGTTTAAACAAGAATATCATGGTTTCTGTTTCGTGAAGTGTTCTTTAAAGAAAATACAACGGTTGTTATTTATGTGTAGTCTCTATCGTTTAGCATATAAGCTACTGGTGAGCTAAACTTCCTGTTGTTAATAAGAAGTCACCCATCTAGATATTGATCATGCGCATCGCTGCTTACCTTTGGTGACTTACCTGTTAGCCAAGAAAATATAGAAACGGTTGATAACAGGTTTTAGGTTTCATTCATTAGGCAGTTTTAATCGCTTTCCTAGCCTCGTTTCAAACGTTTGTTTCTCTTTCGTTTTCAGTTATGACTAAATTGTAGGGCAGACTGGACACTTTAGCTTATGTAAGGCAACCAGAATGGGAGAATGAAAAACACTAAATCCAAAACTCGAGTAGTGTTATTCGAGAGAAACTGATGTAACCATACGCAACTTGAAAGAAAACATGAATTTTGTTTAAACAACTTCTGGCTTTCTTATTTATTTTTTGGGATATTATATCCAAGAATGATATATATATATATATATATATATATATATATATATTAGACGACTCGTAAACAAGCTTGGGTCCCATTTTAGTCACAGTTCATAATGATATCAGTATTTCTGTTTAAATGGAACTAATAATATCATTTGGATGCATAAAAATAATGTTTACCATGATTGCAAACCACAAAAACTATGATACATTTACGAATTCAACTAAAAATAGTTATTGTCTAATTAGGTGCATTTTGAGTGCATTGTTCTAATAGAAAATCCCCTATGTTGTGCATTTTTTAAATATTACTGTTACCTATATATCAATTAGAAGGGCTACATGGCGTTGCTGTTGGATATTGACTTGATGATCTCTTTTGACATGCCACGTATATTTTGTAGGTGGCATGCTATGAGGAAGTCAGACACTTGAAAAAACTAAATAGGAAATATATGTTTCCTAAAGTAAACAGGACACGGGTGTTCCTCAGCGAAAGTGCCGCTTAAATTTCGTGGTTGGCATGCTAGAAGAAGGCAAGTCTACGTGAACACGTAGACAGCACTCGAGGGGTGCAACCACGGGAAATTAAATGGGCGTCCGGATTATTATATCAGCAAAAGATTCAAGAAGAGACCAGGGAGAAGACTAGGAAAGGCAGATACTAGAGGTCAAGTTGCTCTGGGCTAGACTGCCTAGTGTTGAGAGGTAGAGAAAAGCCTGAGATATACGAGAATTGCAAAAGTAGTGAAGCAATTTGTTTTATTTTTTTGGTGGTGGGGGGTTATGGTATATCAGCCATTTTAGGCTATTTAATGCTAAATCCTGTTTTCACATATATATTAAGTATATGATTTGTAAATATATTTTCTAGATACACAGAGTTAAATGATCAAACCGTTCTGTTTCTAACAATTCAATTTAGCATAAGTCATTTGTTTGCACTCAGTTCAAATGTCATGCGGTTCTATTCGACCCATAGATAGGACCCAATCAGGTGATACCACTCCGGGCCAGAGTAGACCAGGGCACGATGGCAGTAAAAGTGGAGTCTGCATTCTTCAATGCTTCAGCGTTACTTGAGGCTCACCATCAGATTATGTTGTGTCGTACCCAGGACACTCATTGTGGGGGTATTACTTCTCGGCAGAGATCAATTCGGTGTATTCTACAGTCATAGCGGACCGGTCTATAGAAAAGCGAAGAGAAACTAAGATGAATCGATGCTATGAAATGGCCCTGTACCAGTCATGCGAAAGTAAAAAACGAAGAAGAAAGGCAAGAGAGGTTTCACCGCAGATTCGTACCGCGGCCCCTTTGTATTTACAAACTCAACTGCCTTCGACCTTCTCTTACTCTACCCATACATACATTTCAGGTAATAAAATGAAAAAGAAAAGAATCAGATTATATTTTAATACATTAGCATTGCTGGCTTTCTCAGCTACACAACCTTACTGTGGTGAAGGTAATTACATAATCTTTAACATAGGAGGTGCCCGTGGTGTAATGGTTATCATCGTACGAAATGGACACGACGACACAAGTTCAAATCCTGGACGAGACCGATTGCATTTCAAATAGCACTAATACCCTTAGGAAAGGTATGAATCCAATAATTCTCCTTCCAGCTATGGGTAAATAGTAGGGTAGACTGAGTTCTTCAGCCTTGGTTAGGCAGCTAGTCTAGGAGTAGGAAAACTCTCAATTCAAACCTGTTAAACTCGGCTTACAAATTGACTTTGTGTCATATCCTGCCCGAGCGGAGGGGTTGGTAAATATGAATAATTAAAAATCTTTTTTTATAATTTACGATGATCATTAAATAAGCTTCCAGACTTTTTTCGCATGGGCACTTTTATTGATAATACACACATGAAACCCTAGTCCACTTCGAAGTAATCGCCTCCGACCTCAATGCACTTATTGTACTGTTCCAACAACTTCTGGAAGGCCCCATCGAAGTTCTCTTGTATGAGCGTGTCAATGGCCATCGTCACAGTCTCTTTCCTCTCCTCAATTGTCTCATTACGACAGCCTGTGAGCTTAGGGAATAAGCAAAAGTCACAGGGAGCAAGGTCTGGACAATCGGGAGGCTGAGGAACTGTCTTGATGCCTATCTTGGTCAAATAGTCTGTGACAAGGATGGAGATGTGGACTGGTGCATTGTCCTGCTGGAAATGCCACTGACCCGATTTCAAATGTGCTGGCCTCTTCTGACAGAATCTCTTCCTGAACTCCCTTAAAACCTCAACATAGTAACATAAACCCTAACCCTTTGGCCAATCAATTCTGGTATATCGACTTCCTTACTCCTCCCACACCTCTCATCATCCCTCACAGACTCCCTACCTTCCTTGAATCTCATATGCTACTCAAAACTGAAGCTCGATTCATGCAAGATGATCGAAAAGCAGTCTGAAGCATTCCATATGCTTCTGTGGCAATTTTTCCAAGTTTAAACAGAATTTTATTGCATATCGTTCTTCTAAAGTGTCCTCACGTCCAGATTGCATTTTTGAAATTAACCAGCAGTGACAATCAGGCTTTAGTAGAGTGAATTCCAATTGCAGCTGTAGCTGTTGATTTGAACGTGAAATCATAAAAATTGGTCAGTCATCTCATAAGATGTATAGCAATAACATATTGAATTCTCAAGCGTCTCCGACAATTTTAAATGTCTGTACAAAAAAAGTCTGGAAACTTATTGAAGTCACCACGTATTGCTTCTTTAATAATC
This sequence comes from Sepioteuthis lessoniana, assembly GCA_963585895.1. Lineage (NCBI taxonomy): Eukaryota > Metazoa > Mollusca > Cephalopoda > Myopsida > Loliginidae > Sepioteuthis > Sepioteuthis lessoniana. Next base: position 77,374,946 of record OY757906.1, on the reverse strand, counting down.
CATTCATTTTCTTTGCTTTTTTTACTTACCAACTGATCTTAATAGAATCCATACTTTTTGAACTGCCCACACAAAAGAAGTTATAACTCGATTCCCAGTTGCGAAATCGACTCAAAACAAGTTTCATCTTAAGCTCTAATTAATCAAGGATTGCCTCATTGAGTAAAGTGTATGCTTAGATTTCCCGTCTTAAATAAGGCATTGAACACTAATTCACCTAAGGATTGAAAGCGTGAAACACTGAATCGTGAGTTTTTATCTTGTCTATTAATTATCTTATTTTTGCATAAATATTTACATTTTTTCACAGGCGTTTGATTCTTATATTGCAACTTTCTACCCTCCATTGTATCTAAAGACAGATGACTTTTAAGCTTAACGTTATCCAATTCTATAGCCTCCTGTGTATTTTCAATACACATGACAAGCAAATAAATGTAACATATGGTCGAACATAAACCTTTCGTCATTGTAATACCAGGAATCGATGCCAAAGGAATATGCTGATCTCTTAATGTTTTTCTCTTTATTCTTATCTAATTTAGAACGAATGTAATAGGTTTAGTCGAGGCTCGGTTCGAACAGAGCAAGACGTGATCCGTTTTGACTATGGACCAATGGAGCCAGCAAGACGAGGTCATGGAGACGTGAGGTAGAAGCTAACAGGCCAGACAAATATAGCAGCACTGAAATGGGTGCGCAGTCTTTTGAAGGCAGAACAATTTTTATCCAAATCTGCCGCATAATTCTTCAGATCCCCATTAGTCCTGCAACAAATTTAAAAAAGAAAACTTATACTGTGTGTTTATTTTTTTCTTCATCCATGTGTTTGATCCTTCGGAACCTTTCTATTTTTTTCGATTTACATATTTATAATTGTGTGTATATGTCTGTGTGTGTGTTTGGAGGGACAGAGAGGAAGACAGAGAACGTAATACAAAGAGACATGTTAAAATATTCCTCTTAATTTCGCTCTCTCGCTCTCTCATTCTCCCAATATATATATATATATATATATATATATATATATATATACACACACATATATATATATATATATATATATATATATATATATATGCAAATTTCATTAAACATAATAGACATTTTATGTCTACATATTTTCTCCTGGATTCGTTCGAATTCCCGTATTACTTTTATCGTATTCGGGGGGAATTGATTCATGTATTGTCCATAGTTGTATGTATCCCTTGTACTTTCTGCCCGATTATGGACAATACATAAATATATCCACCCCCCGAATACGATAAAAGTAATACGGGAATTCGAACGGATCCAGAAGAAAATATGTAGACATAAAATGTCTATTATGTTTAATGAAATTTGCATTAACGAAGAAATGCTGCCTAAATATACGTATGTATATATATATATATATATATATATATATATATATATATATATATAATGTGTGTATGTGTGCGCGTGTGTGTGTTTTACAAGTATGAAATAAGTAAAGTAAAGTTGTCTCCCTTTAGTCAAGGCTGACCCGAAGGCTCCCTTTTCAATAGCTACTACACCAAGGTGTAGGGGAAGGCGCTACTCCTTTCCCTGGATTTACCCTTGATACGTACCTTATAATGCTGAGTGTTAAGCAAGGAGGCATCAAGTACCATTTTTAAATTCTTTGGTATGACGCGACCAGGGACTGAACTCAGGTCTCCCAGACCATTGGCGAACATTCTACCCACTTGGCCAATGAGCCGAAAAAGATAAAAAGTTAATGAAAACTGATAACCCAGTGTTTCACGCTTTAGATCATCAGGTGAGCTCGTATCCAAGACGTCTTTTGAATACTAGATAACCTGAAGATAGACAACGTGAAACTCTGAGTTGTGCGTTTTCATCCTGTTTTGTTTTCATCTTATTTTATACTTGAAAAATATTGTGATATTACTAAGCATTTTTGTGTTCGTGCAAAGTAAAAACTTTATGGATTAAATATACTTTTACAATTATATATATATATATATATCATCATCATCATCATCATCATCATCAAGTTGTGTCAACAGCACGGAGTTACCTGATTCTCTTGCCGTCCGTCCCTATCATTTATTGCACAGAGCAGATCATCCAAACTACATCCAGGGTTCTCACATTGCTAATGTATGTCTTTGCTGATCAGCCAACCCTCGTACGTTCGCGTGTAGGAGTCCAAAGAAGAATGTCGTTGGTGAGTCCCTACTTACTCTCCTGCAATGCCTTGGATGTCTTCTTCGTGTAACTTGGGTGGTTTGTGTAATGAAAGGTAGAGGTTTATACTGCTGCAGTTTTGTGGGGTGCTGTATCCAGGATTTTTTCTAAACAGTGCACAGTGTTTTCGTGTTGTTTTTATATAATTTTTTCTTTATTCATTTTCTTAGCGTCCACGTGATACATTCACACAGTAGAATTTACACCGCATCAGCAAGGAAGAAATCATGTTTTTATTTTATGAGAGAGATCGGTTTTCCATATAATCGATAACTTGTCAGGAAGCAGTTCTTGCGTTCACCAGATCTATTTTGACATCACTTTGAGTTGATAAGATATTGATGCATAGGTATATGAACTTGTCTACTAGTTTTATAGATCTGCCACTTAAAGTGGCGGCCCAGTTGGCTGGGGCTAGAGAATACACCAACTGCATCTAAGGTAAGACTCCCATAACGAGTGTCCTTGATTATGACTGATGGTGAAGCTCCAGTGATGCTGGAGCTTTGGGAAATGCGGAGTACCATCACCCTCAGGTCCACCCTGGCTCGAAGTGGTAACACCTGATAGGGTCCTATCTATGGGTCAAATAGAACTAAACAGTGTACTTATGCTAAACAGAATTGTTTAAATTTGAGTTATTTTCACATTTAAACTGTGTACTTATTATAACCTGAATTGCTTGTAATGGAACTGCTTTTATGTATAAAAATCAATTTAGCATTAAATAACATAGAATGGTTGATAAGCCATAAAACCAAACCCAACCAACCCAAACCACTTAAAGTGGAGATGGCTAGTTGTTTAAAACACATTAACTCTCTTTCATTTGCGTTCATGCAGGGGCTAATGCCTTCTCTTGCTTGTTCTTGACTATGCAGCTGGGTTTTGGCAAGGGCAGATGTATTTGTGAGAAGCACTTGGTCGTCAGTGAAGTCTACGTCTGTCATTGGCGATTGATCTATTGACGTTCGAAATACGCAGTATGGGCGTATTATAAACATGTATGGTGCTAATGAATCTCCTTGTAAGACTTCGATGACAATATCGAAGAAATCTGTGCCAGCATCAGATGAGTGAGACATTGTTTTTTTTGCATTATATTTTTTTGTATTATACCTGTAATAGTTGCTATAGTAGATCATATTCTCGTTGTATATGCTTCATCTTTCGTCTGCCTATGGCATCATATACTTTGGAAAATTTACGAACAATAATCTTGCCTCGAGATTTTTTGTACATACCTCGACGATCAAGTGAATTGCCAGACTCTGTTATGTTGTGGATCGATTTTTCCCAAAATATTCTGATTTTTCCTCAATTTTCTCGATTTTGGGTTAGATATGATTGAAAAGTAGGCAAATGTAAACCTTGGCTGTAAGAGTTATGCCTCAATAGTTCTTAGTGATTCTGTGATTGCCGTTCTTTGTGAAGTGGGGGTGCAGCCTTTTTGCATATTTCTCTATTGTATTTTGCTTCATAATCGAAGAAGTATGTCGTCATATTTTCTTGTCTTTCAAATGTCGACGAGGCCTGCTGCATTCCTGTTTCTATTTTAAATTTTTTTTCGGTAAGGCACTAATTTCTTGTTCCGTAAAGAGTCCTAGTTTGATGTCTAGTCGGCTATTAATTTTGTGTCTATCAGTGACTTAAGGAGGGTTTTCGAGCAAATTCTTGAAATGTACTTTCTTCTTTTGAGGTATTTTTCTTGGGTGGCAGCTTTTAGTTTTGCTTTTGAGGTGCTCTTCCCTCCCCTCACTTTATTTACTGCTTGCCACGCTAATCGTAAGTAAAGTAGGCGACCATAGTCGAGGGTGACCCGAAGGCTCCCTTTTCGATAGCTTACTACACCAAGGTGTAGGGGAGGGCGCTACTTCTTTCCCTGGATTGCTCCACTTTACCCTTGATCCGTACGTTATAATGCTGAGTGTTAAGCAAGGAGGCATCAAGTACCATTTTTTGAGTCTTTGGTATGTCTCGATCTGGGATTGAACCCAGGTCTCCCGGGCGATTGGCGAACACTCTAACCGCTAGGCCAATGTCCGGTAATCGTAATTGTCTCTCTTCTTCAGAGTTTCTGATATTATTGATTTGGCCTTGAATGTATTCTAGTTATTCTCTTTGGTATTCGCAAGTTTGTTCTCTCAAGGCTTTCTTTATTTTCTACGTATCGACATTTGTTGGGTTTCTTTTATTGAGAAAAGATGCCTTTTTCATGCTACCTTGTTTTTCTCTAATATTGACTCCTTTGGAACTCTGCACTTGACTCTTTGTTTGATTAATATGCACTCGGCTGCTGCTTCTATAGGGGTGAGAACAAAATTTTCATATTCGTATATCGGTGTGTCTTTTAGATGTCTCCTGAAGAGTATCAAATTTGTTTCTTACTATTGTCGTATATTGATTTCTAATATTACCATTGGTGAATGAAGACCAGTCATATCGGGAAGACCGTTTCTTATTTCTGAGCAAGCTCAACCGAATCTTTGCCGAGACGTTTCTGTGATGCTGCTTCATAAGAGGAGTATGCCTCACTGTTCTGAGTGCTATTTATCCACTTCTTATTTATGAATATGTAATCTAGCTGCGATTATGAGTTATTTGAGCAACTGGAGGTCCATAGTTTTTCCTTTCTCTCTCTCTCTCGGGCGAAAAGTCAGCTAGATATTCCCAACTTTTCTTTAACGAATCGTACAAGCAGAATATGTTATTTTCGTTTTGGTTTTTATAAATATTCAGGTCTCTGTCGGTGATTAGAATGTTGTATTCGTGAATTTGTCGGGCGAGGGATGACAGCTAGTTATTAAATATCATGATTTCCTTTTTGTCGCTGGCATTAGCAAATCAATTGCAAGAGAAGATTGTTGCTTTTAAATGAAGCTCACATAATTCTCCGTTGGACTCTCTCAGTGCTTTTTTGTGATTTTACGTCATTAGGACTGAAAAACATCCCTGCACCTCCTATGATGACATTGAGAGAGTGTTTCCAAGCAAATACCGAGGAGCATGTCTATCGATTACCAGTGTCATGGTATTTTATGTCTCATTTGCCAGAGTGTAATTTCGGATCTTGTTTGCATATGATGTCTGTATTATACTCAACTACAGACCGTGTCAGTCTGGTAACTCGTTTATTGTGTTTAAAGTCCTAATCTTAAATGCGGTTATATTGACAATGTTTTTGCATCTAAATAATTTTAGCTGGGGTTTGGGCGCGGTAGCTGATTTTCAAACGCTGGGGTCAGAGCTCTAACCTCAGCAGAAGGCGCCTTTTGTTTACCTGAGTGGAGATGCGGTTTGGACGCACGGTTTCAAGTAGATAAATCGTAATATTGAGTTGGCTATTTTTTTCTTCTTCAATAGATTCCACTCTTAAAATTGAGTAGTATTAGTTTCCTTCCTGAACTATTTGATCTTAGCATATGAGGTTCTTCTACCCAGCGTCTAGTGAAGATGGCCGTTGACCAAAATGTGTACTTATCCGAATTACTTCACATGCACCAGGCTGCATCCTGTGGTTTTCATTGCTCGTAAAATATTGTCTTCTTTCAAAAGCTTTTATGCAGTGACAAACGTGAGCAGGTTAACTGACTAGTTGAGGAGGAAAAAAGTCACCCTTCCTTTTCTTTCAATTTCTCCAGAATAATTTTGTCTGGGTTTATACGTATGTGTGTGCGTGGGAGTGTTTGTTACTTCAACTGATTTCCATATGAAAAAAGTATTATTTTTTGAGTAAAAATGATCTTGAGAAACTTTAGTTTTTGCATCTGTATAAACTATAGAGCGCATTCACGATGATTTTGGGGAGACGACAATATTTGACTTACTACAAAAAATATGGAGGATCAAAACCCCAAAACTTTTTAAAAATCTTTTCTCTCCAAAAATATTAAAAATTCAATTTCCTAGCCAATTAGGTTCATAGATCAATCAACTTTTTGGGCTAATTTCGAGCCAACTTAAATATTACATATAATCGAAAAAAAGAAATATTTCTTCTGTAAATATGGAATTGATTATACTTACTTAACTAACAGTATGGGTTAATATATATATATATATATATTGCCCAGTTGTCAGGGGCTGTAGAATACACCGACTGCTTCTCTGTAGAGGTGTAAGACCTCCCTGCAACGAGTGTCCTGATATGACACTAAACAATCTGTTAGTGAGGTTACAGTAATGCTGGTGCTTTTGGAAATGAAGAGTACCCCTTCATTGCCATCACTCTCAGGTCCACTCTGTCCTGGAGTAGTAGCACCTAATAGGGTCCTATCTATGGGTTAAATAGAACTAAACGGTAATTGAAGGTTACTGGGGGTTGCATTTAAACATCTGTCCCTAGAAGATTTTTATAGCAGCAGTTCATTTACATATACGTTTAAAGCATTAATGTTAAATCTTCCCCCACATTATTACGCTATATATAAAGATTTCTTTATGCACAAAAAAATATGTCCCTTAATTTTAAACAAAATATTCATGGTACGAATCCTAACTCTAATCAGTTTAAAATATAATCACTCTGAATAATATTATCTTTGCTTAAAGGAAAAGATTTTGTACTTTTGTTACCCTGTCAACTTTTAACTCAATTTAGCTAGATGACCTTTTAAAATTTATAGACAGATTTTTATTCATTCATTTTTTCCTTTATCTACAATATATATATATAGATAGATAGATAGATAGTACATGTGACTATATAATCAATGTTAACTGACCTCATTATTTTAACATAATTGATCATTCGTTTGAATTAAGATATATGTAGAATTTTAACACTTAACTGTGATTGCGTAGGTGTGCACCGCTGATCATTTATAACTTACCATTCTACAAAAATTAAAACGATATGCTGTTTTATCTGTTACACGCCTGTCTCACACAAAACAAGAATCATTTTGATCTCTCGGTGTTTGGGTCAACAGAACACCACACACACACACACACACACACACACACACACACACACATAGAATTTGTTTGAGTTTTGTGGGATATCACTATTTATAGGTTATTTAATGCCAAATCCATTTTTATTTAAATAAACAGTTCTATTTTAAACAATTCAGTTTAGGATAAGTACACAGTTTGAGTGTAAAAAAAATTCTATTTCAAGCTATTCAATTTAGTCAAACATTTATAATTCAAACAATTCAGTTTGGTATATGCATAGCTTTTTTGTTTGCACACAGTTAAATATCAAAACAGTACTATTTCAAACAGTTCAGTTTCGTATGCAAAAACAGTTCCATTTTAAACAATCCAGTTTAGCATAGGTATGCAGTTTAAATGTCAAAACAGTTCGATTTCAAAAAATTCAGTTTAACGTAAGCACAGTTTCAATGTCGAAAACAGTTCTATTTGAAACAATTCAGTTTAGCATGCAAAAACAGTTCCATTTCAAACAGTTCTGTTTAACATAAGTACACGATTCTATTTGACCCATAGATAGGATCCTATCAGTTGCTACCATTCCGGGTCGGATTATTTAGTGTCATAACCAGGACACTTATTGCGGGGAGGGGTTCTTACTCTTCAGTAGAAAAGCAGTCGGTGTGTTCTATAACCCCAATCGACAGGGCAAAAGAGGAAGAGAGACATACATACATACATACATACATACATACATAACACTAATAATTATTAGATATCAACAGTCCTCAAATTTCTAGCCACTGACTGTATACCCTGCTGAATGGTAGGACCCCACCTTCAAAAACGGAGATGTCCTATGTATGACCCTAAACTGCATCTGATGCTAAGACTTCAGTTCTGGAGAAGTAGGCTGTGTGGAGTGTTCTTTAATTGCCTTTACACCCAGGTCCAGTCTGTCCCACAGTGTTAATTCCTGTTAGGGTCTCATCTCTGAATCAAACTTATCTGTTTAAAAACCATTCGTATTTAATTTAACCGTGTGTAAAAAAACAACTTTTGTACTCAGACATAAATATGAATGTATAATGAAAGCAATTCCCAAAGATATTGGTATAAAATAACCTTAGACGAGTTTATATGCCGTTAAAATCAATCAATCAGTCAAGCAATCAAACTAATTACGTATATTGCACGCAGGTAAAAACCGACAGGGTCTAGCAATTTCTTTTTTGATCATTATATTTTTAACGTAAATTAAATGTATTTAAAAAATAATAATAATACTATAAACTAATATAGATATGAGATTCATTTAATAAATAAGGGGAATCTTTTAGAAAAAGCAAAACTTTTTTCTCAGAAATTTTTCCATAAACTTTGCGTTGTTTGGAATTGGTATATTTGAAAAAAAAATTTAATCTCACAAAAGTTTTTATTTTGAGACTTTTCAAAATGGCGTTAACTCAAACAAAAAGTTCTATCTGAGATCTTTCATGAATTTTTTTTCTGGCCAAATAGAGCACACTATGTGAAATTTACATAAGAATTTGTGATGTCCATGGCGGGGCATGTTTAAGATTAGAAAAAAACTGTTTAGAAATGGGCTAAAACGAAGTTTCCTACGAGGGTCCTGAGTCAAAAAGATAGTCCATGTAGTAGGAACACATGGACTTCCGGTAAAACCATGTTCCGGGCACAGCGTTCAAGAATGAAGATTATGTTGACAGTGTTCTGTGACATGAAAAGACCCATTAATACTGATTATCTTGAAAATGTTGCAACTGTAAAAAGTGCTTCCTATTGTCAAATCTCTCGGCCAAATTTTCCTTATTTATTGAATGACCATTGTAAATGTGCGCATGCGTATATGTGTGAATGCTAGCATTAACTTTTATATGTGAGACTGAATATGAAGGAGTTCTCCATTTTCTCCAATACTGATAAATGCTGAGTTGTGATTCCCCAAACTCTTAAGTTTCAGCCAATAAAAGCCAACCTATCCCATAGAAGACATGTAATTCTTTTCCATATTTTCTCAGGTTAAAATTCTATTCTGGTCTTCTTTCCTTGCTTTAACCAAAAACAAAAAAAGTCACTTTTCTGATAATATTTCAACTAGAGAAAAAGTTGTATGAACATTTATTAATCAATATTTGAGTAGATTGATTGACGTGCGATTTGATCATTTTAGTTATTATGGTCAGCATTATATAATTATCAATAATTTCCCCCCAAAAGATTGTCGTTGATCGATTGGGTGGAATAGCATTAATTCAAAATCGTTTGATTTCCATCTGTTTCGACAAGGATAACATTCGAATTGAGAAGACAAGTTTATCTGATTCAGCCTATGAAATATTCTATTGATGGCCGACTACCTATTTTGTGATAACTATCCTCTCATTCTTTTTTTATAATAATAAGCATAAAAGAATTTCTGATTAACTTTTCCGACGACACCATTTTTTGGTTGTCGCCATTATCAACTAAAATTTTCTTTGGATTAATTTATTCTTTTTCTTAATTTTCCGACACACATAGGAAAAGTAAAGAAGGCAGCATTTTTTGCAAAAAGAGAAAGCCAAAGAGAGAACATCTTTTTAACAAGAAGAGAGCAGGCAATATAGAGTTATTAGCACCAGGAGAGATCAAGAAATACAGCATCTTTCGGTAAAAAGAAAAACAAGAAAAGAATCTTTCTTCAGAAAGAAAAGGAAGAAAAGCAGCAAAAAAAAAGCAAGAAAGAGAGCATCTTTCACAAAAGGAAAGCAAGAAAGGGAGTTAAAAAGATAGCACCTTTTGAACAAAGTGAGAGTAAAAAAGACAGCAACTTTTGCAAAAAGTGAGACCAAAAAGAAAAAAACAAACTTTTTTGACAAAGAAGAACAAGAAAGACATCATCTCTCGCACGAAAAGATGGGCTGGATAGATAGCATCTTTTGCACAAGGGCTGAGCAAGAAAAACTGAATCTTTCATTAAAAGGGAGAGCAAGAAAACCAGCATCTTTCATGAAAAGAGAGAGGAAAAAACCAGCATCTTCCATGAAAATGGAGAGCAAGAAAAAAAGAATCTTTTTTGAATAGGGAATACAAAGAAAACAACATCTTTTGTAAAAAAAAAAAAAAAGAAAAAAAGAAGGAAAGCAAAAAAAAAAACGGCATCTCTTCTAAAAAAAGATAACAAGAAAAATATCATCTTTCGAAAAGAGAAAACACGAAAGAGAAAGGGAAAGATAGCATCTTTTACACAAGAACTAGTTTGGTGTCTTTGTTTAATGGCATATAAACCTTCGTGGAATATTTAATTCCAAAGCAATCCTTGTAGAACAGTATTGATACTATTTTAAATCAGAGCTGGGAAGGCAAGAGGATTCTCACTTTCCCAAGGCTATTGGTAGAATAATACAAAATGAAGAGATTATTATGTGTAAATTCGATACAATTATTTGCCAAGAGAGCGACTAGTGTTAAACACTTACAAAAAGACCATTTTAACTCTTAATGGAAACGCAACGAATATAATAAGAAGCAAAACGAAAGAATTCGGTTGCGAAAATCTAAATGAATCAAATAAATAAATAAAATGTAAAAACAAAAAAAAAGAAATCAGTGCGTTTAGAAAGCGGGAAATAAATGATAAAAGCAGAAAGAAAGAAATGAATTACACAATCGAAAACAAAGATAACAAGTCAAGATTCCTGGTGATTTCCCAGCGCCGAATGTACTTCCACTGATCAAAGTTGATCCCTATACCTTCCAACACTGCCAGGCCGATCAATGAAGGAACAATGTGGAAAAACCAGCCGACTCCTATCTTCCATTTTGGTCAACAGCAAACAGAAAAGTGTGGACGGATGTTAGTAGGGTGCGATGGGGGTGACGCGTGAGGGCGGTGATTAAGCCAACGATGTGGGCAGCAGCATATTGGGCTGTTCACCCCAAGCGCCCGTTCCGCCCATCAACCAAATCGCGATTATCATACTCTCACTCTATTATTCCGCTGACAACAGCCTCTGCTAAATGAAGGAAATCGTGCAGTCTTTTGACACGATCTGAAAATTCTGCGAAAATACTATTCAAATCTGTGCTCCTTTTGGCACCGGAGACGAAGCACTATGCGACTCGCTACCTGATACAATCTCGCTACTTAAGGTTTTTTTTTTCGCTTTACACAGTTCAACTCAACAACAGCATTGATGTTCACTTAAGTGAGTGTGTGTTTAAGTGTATTGCTTCATATACTCAATTCGCCTTAGTCATGCGTTTTTTACAAAAGAAAATCATTATTTTCCGAACATGTGCTGTACTAAAACTTACCATTGTATCTAATTACGAGAATCATTCTCATCCATATTTTACTAAAATTTTAATATTTGCACACACACACACACACACACACACATATATATATACATATATATAAGTGTGTTTATATATATGTGTGTTTACTCAATCCCTCTTATACGGGCCGAATGTGAGACATGGTCAATATTTAAGTATGGGAAAGTTGATTTACCTTCTTTTAGACTGGTTGTCTAACCAAGGCTAAAGGACACTCCCTGTTTCAGTATTTACATATAGCTGAGAACAGATACATTCATGACTTCCCAAAGGAGATTAGAATGAAGTAAATCGCAAGCAACTTCGTCCTCAATTTATTTTTACTACGATAACCATAACACTAAGCACGCTTGTATATACACACACACACACACACATATATATATATATATATATATAGAGAGAGAGAGAGAGAGAGAGAACGAGCGAGAGAGTAAAGAGATAAGAAGTAACAATCTTTTAAAATACTTTAGATAAAAGTTCCTTAATGCCGGTCAGAAGAGCCCTATAAAAATTAAAAGCAATTAAAATCTCACTTTTTTACAATAAGTTTCATGGATTAACTACATAATAGAAGATAGAATCATGAGATGTAATTTTATTGGACGACAGAATAAATGATAGATACTAAGAATTCCTGGCTCAATACATTGAAATGAATTATTACATAGTACGGGGAATAATTTCTTTAATTTTCCCAAACAGTTATCTCAACGGGCAATTTTGACTGTTTCGACAATATTCCTTTTTTCTTTCACGGTCTCCCAGGGTAGATTTAGACGGCAAGAATTGTCATAAGACAAAGTAGAAAAGAGACGGTTATAGGATCGGGTATCAAAATTTAAATCCCAGACGAAACTGTATGTTTCACTTCGGGCTCATGCCATTGAGAGAGCAATGAATCTATCCGCCCTCCCTATTTGTCTCTGCCTCTTACCAAACAAGATTTAACCCGAAGGTCGATTATAGTGGGGATTAGGAGAGGGGAAGGTCAGGCACAAGCCGAAGCTCGAGCCCTGCTTGATTATGCTGGTCATCGGCCCACTAATTGCAATGTGGGCCTGATGAGCCTAGCTGGACATGGACCCAAATTTGGGTCCAGGCACGTATGCCTCATTATAGCATAAACTGGACAGCAAGGTCCTGTGCTATACGAAGGTAACAAAGGTGTCAATGATGAAGCTCGCCCACCCGAAGGTAGCCCAGCCGAAACCGGAGCCCTTTCGGCTTCAAGTCTGCCTTTGTTGCCTGCTAGCGTCAAAGTCAACAGTAAATAAATGCCGTCAGCCTTCGACGCCCGGCTGTATGTTTACATCACCTTCAGTAGATGAGATATTGCCGCCGAGGTATGCAAAGTTAGATTCGTACAGTCGATGTAGAATTTAGTAAATAGTTGCTCCTTTAAGATAAGAAGTATCATCAAATCAACCGTGATAATTAAAGCTGGCAGAATATATAAGAAACAATTACAAAATTGATAGAATCCTAAAATTCGGTAAAAGGACAATGTTTCTTAGAATATTGAACAGGAATAACAATAAATGATATTAAAAACGTATAATACAATTTTCAATATGAGAAATTGATTTAAAAAAGATTGCAACATCTCTAGAAGGAGAGGTGGGAGTCTCCACGACGTAATTGTTGACGTGTATGACTGCGACGACGTTGTGAGTGAGTTTGAACTCACTCTATAACATTCACTTTCATATTAATACCTTATGCAAAGATATGAAAGCTTTATCCTCCTGGATATAGGTTAAATAGTCCTTTGGCACTAAATGAACCAAGAAGGTTGACATGCTATTAAAACAAAGGAACCCAACCCTATGGAGAGAGAATAAGACATCTAGTTGGCTGTTTGGTTTTTATGAAATATCAACTCTTGTGTGTTGTTAATGCCAAGTCCTTATATATATATATCTATCCGCGTCTGTATGTGTGTGTTTAGTTGGACAGAGGCTCTTCATTTAAGCATATATGATTAAATTATAAAGACAAATTTTGTCAATATAATTCTTTTTTTGTATGAATGTGTAAAGAGTGTTTTCTTTTTTTTTTTTTTTAAGTTTTTAGATTTTTTAACATTACAAAATTACGTAAATGCAAAGCTGGATAAAACAAAACAACAACAGCAAAAGTCTCTTTCCGCACACAAGCATCTCTCTAATGAGGCCCATAAAAGACTTGAAAGCGCTCGGGACTGTTTGGGTAAATTCATCTACCGATTCCTACCTAAAACAAAGACACTCGCCAGGAAACTTGAAAGGGTCTTTAAAAAATTATGTAGACAAAATGTGTCTTTATCATTTAATCAAACATCCCGGTGGTTGAGCCCTCTGGCAAAAGAATCAACGGCTGCTACCTGCGTAATGCAAAGCTCTTCTGACGAATTGAGCACTCTGGTGTCCGATAGTGCAAAATGTAAACAGACGAAAGTTAACACATAATGCGTTAAAATTCCTGAGCTGACGTAAGTCACCGAACTTGCTGAGCTGTTAGATGTCAAGACTATCGTAATGTTAGGCAGGTATCGATCCCAGCTTGAAGCGTCCTGTGTGTCTAGACACACTGAAGAGCTGTGATACAATGAAAAAGTCTATATATATATGTGTGTGTGTGTGTGTGTATGAACGAATAGATTGTAAGTAACTTTACTTTTAAACAAGTTGTTAGAGCTCATTTGTTTGCATACACTTAAATGATGACAAATATTCATATCTTACACTATTAATTCTATTTAATATTTATTTGTCATGGGTAAATGGTTTCACGTATTCCTATCAAATACTTATAATTCTATTTAATATCGACCACTTATTTGCACACAGCTAAATGCTTTCAACTAGTGTATTTAACATTAGCAAGTCTATTTATTAAGTATTCCTATCTAACATGAACACATCTGTATATTTTTTGCTTAATGGTATACCAACCTTCCTGGGTTATATAATGTCAACGACATGCTTGTTTAAGAAGAGTATTGATACAATTTTAACCTATACCTGTAGAGATAAGTAGGTTCAAACTTTACCAAGAGTAGTAATCCGAAAATGGGTGTTATAACGCAATCCCCCCCGCATTATGGTTTCAAATTATGAATTATAATAATCCTTAGTAAATCATTCAAATTTGACCCATAGATGGAACTTCAACAGGTACTTTGCCTAGTCGGTGTCTGTGCAGAGGGGTAACAACAACAAGTGTCCTGATTATGACTCTTAACAATCTGATGGTGAGGTTCCAGTATTGCTGGAACTTTGGAGAATGCAGAGTACCCCTTCATTGCCATCGCTTTCTGGTCTGCTTTGGCCCGAAATGGTAACATCTGATAAGATCCTATCTATGGATCAAACAGCATACTTTTGTTAAACTGAATAACTTGAAATAGAACTGTTTTGACATTGAAACTGTACTTAGGCTAAACTCAGTTGTTCGAATTAGAACTGTTTGACTAAACTGGATTGCTTGAAATAGAAATATATTTGACAATTAAACTGTTTGACAATTAAGCTAATGTTAATTGTTTGAAATAGAACTAATTATTTGTATAAAATTAATTTGACGTTAAAAAACCTACAAATGTTGATATGCCATAAAACCCAAACAATCAACCAAACAAAAATCAACATGTACTACCACTTCGGTTCGGAACGCATCTGAAATGAATGTCAATGGAGACGTACTTCACATTCCTCAAAGCTCCAGAACAGGAAGCTTATCTTTAGATTCAGTTTAGTGTCATACCTAGAACACCTACTGGCGTAGGTTCAACTCTCTGTAGAGGTGCAATAAGCATATTCTTCAGCCCCGGTCAACTGGCCGTTTGTCATCTAGAATAAAGCATATAGAGACAGTACAGCACAGAAATTAAAACCATATGTTATAACTAATAGTTTTACATTTTCACGTTCATCAGGCCATAATACATTCTGAGGAATCTAAAGTATTACGTAAAAGTAACACATGAAAAGCACAAAGTCTAAGTTGGAATTGATCTTCAGTACTAGGATTGGTTGGTTGGTTGGTTGGTTGTTGTTTTTTTTTTTTGCTTTATGGCGTATCAACCATTTTCGGGTCATCTAACGCCGAATTAACTTTCAAACAATTCAGTTCTATGTAAGTATAGTTTTTGTTTACAAACAGTTACATGTCAAAACAGTTTAGATAAATGTCAAAACAGTTCTATTTGAAAGAATTCAGTTTAGCATAAGTACACAGTCTAGTTTTATTTAAAAACAGTTATGTTTCAAACATAGTAGAAGTTCGCAAATTTAACTGTTAAAAGCAGTTCTATTTCAAGTAATTCAGTTTAGTATAAGTACATAGTTTAGTTATATTTAACCCATAGTGGTAGCACCCTATCAGGTGCTACCACTACGAGCCAGAGCGGACCAGGAAGCGATGGCAATAAAGGGGTACTCCGCATTCCCCAAAACTCCTGCAATACTGGAACCTCACCATCAGATTATTCAGTGTCATATCCAGGATACTCGTTCATAGTGGGTCTTACCCCTCTGCAGATATATTAGTTCGTGTATTCTAAAGCTCCAGCCGACTGGGCTATTATGTTTGTGTGCTTGATTAGCTTTTCTCAATGTAAATTACATTTGATTCAGCCAATTTCTTCGGGTTCTGTCACAAGCATTGACACATGTTTCAAACCATTAATTTTTCACTTGTGTTGTTGGACATGTTCTATTTTTATTGTATTTAGCTTTGATGACTTTCGTTGTCTACCAATACGTTGTCTACCAATACGTCCTTTTTTAACTAAACCATATCTTTTATATTTGCACCAAATCTTTCACACAGTTGTCGTGTCTTTCACCTCACTCTACTCAGGATTGTCTTTTTGAGTGAAGTTTACGCTCATTTCTATTGTTTCAATTGACAGTTTTTTTGTTTCTTTTCATTTTGGTAAAATCCAGCCACTTGTTGAAATTTGCAATTACTCTCTTGTAACTGAAAACCGATTTGAATAACTGGCCTTTTGTCTGCTATGTGTTTTAAGAAGACAACAAGATGATTCTATATTTTTTCTTAAATGTTGGGTTATTCCATAATATTTATTATATATGATAACATTTCATGGCTTGAAAAGCTTTGAAAACCTTAATTAAAGTCATCTAATCTAGTTTGTCGAAGGAATGATCAACAATTAAGCTATTAAAGAAAAATGTTTACGTCGTTATCTCTTTTTAATGTATTTCATGCAAAATAGAATAAGTCTGTGAATATTCTCAAAAATCTGCTAATTTCATAACTTTTGCCGGTGCTGGTATTTTTTTTTTTTTCATTAAATGTAATTTTTTTCCAACACAAACGACACCGGGATTACAGTATTTTTAGTGGAAATTGCACAATCGAAACGGATTTTACAAGGTATCGTTAATCGCCAAAATCTACTGAATTTAAACTCTGTAACCTCATATATGAATATGAAGCAGAAAAAGAAAAACCCAATATATATATATATATATATATATATATATACCAACATCTCCGCTCAGGCTGGACATGACACAAGGTCAATTTTTAGTTTGATAGGTTTGAATTCAGAATTGTCCTTCTCATAGACTACTTGCCTCACCAAGGCTGAAGAACGCTCTGGCCTATTATTTACCCATCGCCAGAGGGAGAACAATTGGATTCATACCTTTCCCAAGAGTATTAGTGCTATGTTAAATGCAATCAGTCTCGTCCAGGATTTGAACTCGTGTCACCGTGTCCATTTCCTACGAGAATAACCATTACAACACGTGCACCTCCAATATATATATATATATATATATATATATATAAATTGTCAACTCCGTGATCAATACTTTTAAATAAACGACTCATAAATCCGTTGCATCAACGTCCATGATGATACAATGCTTCTGTTTGGTAAGGATGAAGGGAATATAATTGGCATTTAATAATTATCACTATTATAAAGAGAATCTGGGTGATTTAAAAATGATATTAAGTGTCAACGATAACTAAAATAAATTAGTATTCAGTTGCAAATTGGACTGGAAATTGCTTTATTCTCTAAGGTGAATATTTTTAACGCATTGCTTAAAATGTCGCGAAAGAATGTACTGTTGTCTTGTTTTGTTTTTTTTTTTGTTTTGTTTTTTTTTTGCTTAGTTACGGTTACACATTTTCAAAAATAAGTAGATCATTATTTTGCCCAATCGGCTGGGGCTGTAGAATGCACCGACTGCTTCTCTGCAGAAGGGTAAGCCTACCCCAACAACGAGTGTTATGACACTAAACAATCTAATGTAGAGGCTTCAGTAATGCTGGAGCGTTAGGGAATGCGGAGTACCCCTTCATTGCCATCGGTCCCAAGTCCACTCTGTCCTGAAGTAGTAACACCTGAGAGGGCCCTATTTATGGTTCAAATAGAATTCAACTGTGTACTTATGCTAATCTGAATTGTTTGTAATAGAACTGCTTTGACATGTAACGGTGTGTAAACAAAAACATTTTAAATACTAAACAGAACTGTTTGAAATAGACCTGTGTATCTGTATAAAAATGGATTTGGCATTAGATAACCTACAATTGTTGATGTGCCGTAGAATAAAATGAAATAAGACCAAACTAGATCCCGATTATTATTTAGATAGCTTGAAAATTTCATGAATCTTGACCATTACCTAAGTCAAGTTGGAAACATTTCAATGCCTCTTCATAAGTATTGAAAAGAAATTGAGAGGGATAAAGAAAGACCTCTCAGTCTCTGGTCTCTTGCGCTAGCCTTGGTGCTATTCTTATATATTTGTATTTATAGACGGGAAGCAAAATAGCGTTAAGATGATCGATACTTCTTGAAGAACTGCAAGTCACAAACCCGGAAATATCTTAGAGATAGTGAACGGGTTATGTCTCATGATGCAAACGACTGAATAGACAGAAAAATGAAAAATAAATAAATAAATCAAACAAATAAAGTAAAACAGGGAGTAAAGTGTTGTCGATATGAGTAGACATTATCTGATCTGAGTATTTATCGGCAAATAAAAGACTAGCACAAACATTGAGACACGTATACACTCTGAAGAACACACGAATAATGACAGAAACAGGCGATGAAATCATACAAAAATAATATTATTGAGAGAAAGAATAAAGTGAAAGAAGAAATGGTCTCTATTTCATAGAGAAACGATTGAAAAGAAACTGGATCGATATAATAAGCGAAAGATAAGGGATTTTTTCTCCCCTTTCTTACCATTCATTGGACAGATATCAAATCTTCTTCCGTGCTTGTGTGTCTCATGTTCGATGTCTGAAAGGGCTAATCATCTTTACTCGATGTTTTTAAAACTTCATTTTCTTAAATCAAACATAGTTCACCGTGCAAACTCTTCTTTTCTTTTTTCTTCCACGCGCTCTCACTCACACACTTTCTTTATTTCTCCCTCTCTCTCTCTCTCTCTCTCTCTCTCTCTCTCTCTCTCGCTTAATTCCCTTATATTATTATTATTATTATTTACTCCTTTAGAGTTTTTCACATCAGTGTTAGCAGATGGTTTTTCACTGGAGTTTGAGTGACAGCAAGTCTCCTCATGTCTCCGGGACTCGTCTCAGGATACTGGCCGCTCTCAGCAATGCTGTCATTTGGATAGTCTCTACCCGTCCGCCAACTTCTAAGTCCTCCAGGCCTTTTAATAATCCTTTAGTTATTGTGCCAAAAGCTCCTATCACAATTGGTACAATCGTCACAGTTTTTTCAATTCTCTAGCAAGGTTTAGGTACTTATCCTTCTTTTCACAAATTATCACTTCTTGCGAGTTTTTCACTCCAGCATAAGCAGATGGTTTTTCACTGGAGTCTGAGTGAGAGCTAGTCTCCAGGACTTTTCTCAATATTCTGTCTGATCGTAACAATGCTGTAGTTTGGATGGTCTCGGCACATTCTCCAATTTTCAATTCTAATCATTGGGTGAAATGGTCAGTTGCGATATTAAGTTCACTTTTGGACTAATACCATTGACAAAAGTATGAACACGCTTATCCCCACATCTATAGGTTAAATAGTATTACTGCTGTTCTTCTACAAGTATGGCTTTTGCATTAAATAACCCGTGAAGTTTGATACGCCGTAAAACAAAGAAACAAAATTTATTTTACTCCTAGCCAGTTTTTTATACGAGGTCTCATCAACTCTCTCTCTCACTCACTCTTTATTTCTTTTTTGTCTCTCTCTCTCTCTTCTCTCTCTCTCTCTCTCTCTCTCTCAATCTATCTATCTCTTTCTTCTTATTATTATTATCAACACACCTTGCGAGTTTTTCACACCAGCCTTACATGATAGTCTCTTACTAGAGTCAGATTGACAGTGTCCTAATCTCCAGGACTCTTCTCAGTATTCTGGTAGATCTTAATGTTGTGTAGCCTTAAAATGAAGGACCATAATAAAGGAATGATGAGACCGTAACACATTTTTTGAAAAAAATAGGTCCGAAATTTTATAAGTGATAGAAACAGGGGGACGAAGAACGTGGACACAGAATGGTGGAGGACTGCTGTATTGACTCTTTCTTAACCCATGTTGTGATTCCATATTCAGGGCCTTACGTCTTTTCTTTCTTGACGTGAGGTTCTCAGTCGGGGACTGCAGGGGGCCACAGCCCCATCATGGCTGGCTGCAGGATACTTGCTAGCAGCCCTTCGAACCTCTTGACTGTCCGACTAACTGACTGACTGACTATCTCTTCGTGGGTAACTGTGTATATATAATTTCACAACGCCTACCCGTTCTTCCCGCCCGTGATTTACGTAATCTTTTTCCCCATGTCAACCCACGTGAACTGTCTTCCCTTGCGGAAAAATCCACTATTCGGCATGTTCTCTTTTTTCTTACTTCTTGCAAGTTTTTCACACCTGGGTTAGCTTGGTCCTGTCAGCTGGGGCTGTAGAATACATCGACTGTATCTCTCCAGAGGAGTGAGACTCCCCCAGCGAGTGTCCTGATGGTGAGGTTCCAGTAATTCTAGAGCTTTGGAGAATGAGGGTTACCCCTTCATTGCCATTGTTCCCAGCTCCACTATGACCCGGAGTACTAACACTTGATAGGACCCTATTTATGGGACAAGTATTACTTTTTTATGGGGCCATTAGCCTTATGAGTAGAGTGTTTGGTCTGGGAGACCGGGTTCAATCCCTGGTCGAGGCATACCAAAGATTAAAAAATGGTACTTGATGCCACCTTGCTTAGCAATCAACACTATAAGGTGAGGATCAAGGGTAAAGTGGAGCAATCCTGAGAATGGAGTAGCGCTCTTCCCTGCACTCTAGCGTACTAGCTATTGAAAAGGGATCACCCTCGACTAAGGTCACGCAACTTTACTTTTACCTAGAACTTTTTTACATTTAAACTGAGTGCAAACAAATGACTTTCGTTAAATTGAATTGCTTGAAATAGAACTGTTTGATATTTAACTCTGTGTAAACAAATGACTCATGCTAAATTGAAAAATCTTACTTGATAGAACAAAGTGAAAATATTAAACTTTTAAAAAAGCATGGGATTTGGCTTGCTGAAAAACGTTATCTATAAAATGTGGTCAGAAATCATGTCTTCAATATGTATGCATAAAAAGGATTTGGCATTAAATAACCAACAACGGTTGATATGCCATAAAACCAAACCAAACCAGGCTTTTCTGGTGGTCTTTCACTGGAGTTGGAGTGACATCAAGTTTCCTCATGTTTCCATTACTCTTTTTAGTGTTCTTGCTGATTTTAACAATGCTGTGGTCTGGATGGTCTTAATTCTTCATCTGATATCCAATTCGTCAAGTTTATCTTCTAGACATTTGGGAACTATTCCGAGTGCACCAACTACAATTGGTTTCACCGTCACTCTCATGTTCTTCAGTGTTTTTAGTTCTCTGACAAAGTCGAAGTATTTTTTATTTGTCCATATTCATGCTTTCTTTTATTATCAGAGTTGTCCGCTGGGACGGCAAAATTATTATTATTTACTCCTTTAGACTTTTCGCATCAGCGCTAGCTGATGGTCTTTCACTGGAGTTTGAGAGACAACAAGTTTCCTCAAGTCTCCAGGACTCTTCTCAGTATTCTGGCCGTTCTCAATAATAATGCAGTTTGGATGGTGTCCACTCGTCCTCCAACCTCCAAGTTCTCCAGTCCCTTTAACAATCCTTTAGTTACTGTACCAAAAGCACCAAGCACAATTTGTATAATTGTCACCTTTAATTATTATTATTATTATTATTATTATTATTATTATTATTATTATTATTTCGCTTCACAGCTTTTTTCTCTTGATTGTTACTTTCATTCAAGCTTAATCAGGTGTGTTTGGCGCATGCGTTTTCAACGGAAAGGAAGCTGGAGACAAAAAAAGAATCGCGTCCTGGCAAAAGTACTCGTGTGATCAGACAGGAAATTCGAAGGAAGATAGTGAGATCTGGACAGAAAAGCAAAGAAAAACAAGAGAGCCATTCCAAGAAAAAAAAAAAAAACGGATGTGGAGGAAAGGAAAATAATAAAAAGAAATAAAGTAAAACAAAAAAATCTAAATATCAGGGAAGGGATAGAATTTAATTTCATTCGTGTGTCTTTTTTTAATCTTCTCTTTTTTAACTGATAGCGTATGTCAAAATACTTTTAAAATCTTCAAAAATACTTCCTTACCTTGCGTTGATTTACAATCAAAATATCTATAAAGTAGCATGTCACAAGATAATAAAAATTATAGGAAGAAAATAAAAATGTAGCGGTTTTCTTTGACAATATATTGTATTACTCCTATATATAACTCAAATTTTCATGATATTAACATACATACATACATACATACATACATACATGCATACACGCACCCCCATATATATATATATATATATACATATATATATATATTTATATATATATATTCTTTCCAAATATATGGTATTAAGTATATATTTAACAAAATACAAGAGTGTACATGGATAGAAACACACGCACTTACATATTGAGTACACGATCGGAAATATATACAGGAAAAAAATCTGTAGAGGTCAAAGTTTTTCACGTACAAAAATAAAAGGAATCACAGCCCTATCAAAGCAATATTCATTATAAAAGCCAAAAAGACTGCCATATCCTCCAGAAATTATGATAAATTTTGAAATACGTGTAGAGCATAGTTATATGAAATAAAATTAACATTACAGCATTTAAATTCATTTACTGACCTTGAGATAGAACTGTTTGATCATTTAACTGTGTGTGAACAGAAAACTGTTTTTAAACCAATGACTAACTGTGTGTAAACAAAAGACTGTACTTATACTAAACTTATACTAAACTGAATTGTTTGAAATCAAGTGAAATCATTTGTTTTTATGCATTTTAATCCAACAGAAATTGTACATGGCAGTGAGAATCTTTGATTGAAGAGTACGCTTAGAATTCGCTGGCATCGAGATTAAACAATATCCAGACCAGTTTGCAACTGAATAATAGTTTTGTGGGGTTTGCGACATGAAGTCATTTTTTGATACACATTTTCTTGGAAGGGAGAAAGTAAAGAAATACTTACAAGAATTGTTAACTTTTTTCTAAAAAGAAGTATCAGTATAATCATGGACTGCCCTTGCAGCTGGCACCCAACATATTCAGACCGTGTCTAGTATTTCTAAAATAAGTCAGTGTGCGTCGTGATAATAAATATTTAGCAAGCTGCTCTGATAAATAACGATTCTTGACTAGTGTGTTCGATAATAAGTAAGACCGCTTTATTTGTTTCCTTGTGCTACCCATCAGTATGTATCTAACTATATGAACAATTTGGCATATTTCATTATGCAAGTCAATGTTTTCATAATAAAACTGGTATTAACTAAGCATTACAGAAAAATATGAACAATACTGAACAATATGAAGAATATATCGTCTTCGTTTCTGCTTATAATATCTGAACGTGTTCAGATCTGATCAGTAGTATAAAGAAAAAAATTGATTATATAAACACCGAGTATTTGGTAACACGAAGACCGTAATTCCATATGTCAGAAGAGTTTCAACTGGATTCACTAAATCGAATACAATCAATGCAACTCAACTGCTAGCACTCGTACACGCTGATTCTGAATCAAACAAAAGTGGCAAGATGTGGCTTCGCAATATAAGTAGTCTTCATTCAGCTCTCCAAGATGGCTGCAGAAGAGAAAAAGAGAAAAGATAGGAGAAAGATGCATGATATTATAAAGAAGAAAAAATAAAGCAGGACTTAATTATAAAAGAGATAAAGAAAAACTGGTAAATAAGGTGCGTAAATCTGTTAAATTCTGCCTTTAGTTAACAGGATAAAAAACAGATAAAAAAAAGGCATAACGAGAAAATAACTTCTTTGTAATGAAAGATGTCGTCGTGGTAATAATAATAATAATAATAATAATAATAATAATAATAATAAGAA
This sequence comes from Sepioteuthis lessoniana, assembly GCA_963585895.1. Taxonomy (NCBI): domain Eukaryota; kingdom Metazoa; phylum Mollusca; class Cephalopoda; order Myopsida; family Loliginidae; genus Sepioteuthis; species Sepioteuthis lessoniana. The sequence continues at coordinate 77,351,075 of OY757906.1, read as the reverse complement.
GAAGAAGAAGAAGAAGAAGAAGAAGAAGAAAAGGCAGTTGACATTTTGAAAAATTTCTTGCCTCGATGAAAGACTGATAGCCATTAGCCATACGTCACTTCCGCCTGTGCGCAACGTTCGTTCTTTATTGACCACATTTAATCTTTGTTTTTCCATTTCGTTGGGTGGCATAAACCGGTACGGCCTCTTGCAGCCATGGTTCACCGGAAATAACCTTTATTCCTGCTGTCAGAGGTGACTTGAGCACAGTAGCTTCTGAACCCAACCCCTCCATATCTGCTTCCCGCCTTCTTTACCCGGGGGAAAACTATCAAGAAAAAAATCACGGAAGAAAGCCCATCTCTTGGGATATAAATGTTATGCTTCATCTATTTGCTAATCAACCATTTTATTTTGTTATGATTTTAGTTTCAAATAAAACTAAAAAAAAAAAAAAAAGAGGGTTTGTATAATTTTGCTTTCACAACGTTTGGAGAATAATAAGCATTTAAAAATCCTAAGTATATAATAATAATAATAATAATAATAATAATAATAATAATATTAATGATAATAATCCCAGCCTGAAAACCAGACCTGGTATTGATTACCAAGAAAAAAAGAACTTATCATTTCGAGGATTTTGCCGTTTCGACCAACCAAAGAGTGAACATGAAACAAAGCGAAAAGATAGACAAATTTTTTAACCTTGCCAGAGAATTCAAAAAGCAATGTAACATGAACGTGACAGTGATACCAATTGTAGATAATTCACTGGGAACAGTCACCAAAAGCATGGACAATTGACAGGATGATTTGAAAGGAAAAAATCGACTCCGTGCAGATCATAGCATGGCAAAAATCTGATAGAATACTAATAAGAGTACTGGAGACCTGATGAAACTTAATGTTGCCCAGACTGCAGTGAAAGACCACCAGTTAAAACTGGTGTGAAAAAAACTCTCAATGGAGTAAAATAATAATAATAATAATAATCTGAGGACAAGTAAAGACCATCCAGACTACGGCATTACTAAGATCAGTTAGAATACTGAAAACAGTCTTCAAGATTTGAGGAGACTTGCTGTGGCTCAAACTCCAGTGAAAAACCATTGGCTAACGCTCTCAGAAGAGTATAATAATAATAATAATAATAAAAGTACAAAACAACGCCATAAGCACTAACTATTTCAAAGCAATCAGTACATAGGCCTAAAGAGTAGCGTATTCATCAATGGCCCGGGAGACCGGGGTTCAATCCCTAGTCGAGTCATACCAAAACTCAAATAATGGTACTTGATGCTGCCTTGCTTCGCACTCAGCACTATAAGGTAAGGATCAAGGTTAAAGTGGAGCAATCAAGGTAATTGAGTAGTGCCCTCTCCTAAACCTCGCTGTAGTAGCTATTGAAAAGGGAGCCTTCGGGTCATCTTCGACCATTTCTAAGTGAGAGTAAACAAGACGCAAAAACATTGGGGATGTTGACTATGTAGTTAAAGAAACGAAACGATCTCTCACATTATAAGCGAATGTAGAAAATTAGCGCAAAGACTAGACACGACTGGGTATGCAAGATGATCCACTGAGAATTGTGCAAGGAGTTTAGATTTAACCATACGAGCAAATGGTGTATTTACAACCCAGAATTATTCCTGGAAAATGTAACGGATAAAATTATTTGGGATTTTGAGAAACAAACGGATCATATAATCTCTGCCAGACGACCAGACCACTAGCACTCTTAAATCGACCGAGATACTTAAAAAAGTCCTGGCGATCAACGAAAAATTGCTGTCATTCAGACTCCAGTAAATAAAAACAACAATTAGATCTGGGTGGAACTACTACTAATAATAATTACAATAACAATTACACTCAAGGAAACTCACTAGGATCACAATACACACAAGGTTACTCAATTGTGTGTATTCTAACAAAAAAGAGAACCTGCTGAATAGTGGACTTAGCCGTTCCGTAAAACTGAAGGATAGGGAAAAGAGAGACAAATACCAAGACATTGCCAGAGAACTGAGAAAAAAAATGGAACATGAAGATGACGGTGATACCAATTGTAATTTGTGGGCTCAGTACAATCACCGAAGGATTGATACAGGGACTGGAGAACTTGGAAATAAGAGAATAAGTGGGGGTCATTCAGACAACAGCATTGTTGATATCGCCCAGAATACTAAGACGAGTCCTGGAGACTAGAGGTAACTAGTTGTCACTCAGACTCCAGTAGGAAAATATTAGCTAACCCTGGTGTGAAAAACTCTCAAATGAGCAAAATAACTATAATAAAGAAAATATAATAAATCACATAATCATTGAATGCAGGAAACGCGCACAAAAGGAATGCAAGGACGTGCATGACTCACTAGGATTACAATACACGCAAGGTAACTCAATAAGATTACAATACACACAAAATAACAGAATAGGATTACAATGCGCACAATGTAACTCACTAGAATTACAATTTACATAAGGTAAATCATCAGGGTTACAACACACACTGTAACTGACTAGGATTACAATACAAAGTAATTCACTAGGATTACAATACACACTAACTGACAAGGATTACAATACACACAAGGTAACTCACTAGGATAACAACTCAATATAACTCACTAGGATTACAATATACACAAGGTTACTCACTTGGATTACAATATTCACTGTAACCGACTAGGATTACAATACACACAAGGTAACTCACTAGGATTACAACACAATATAACTCACTAGGATTACAATATACACAAGGTAACTCACTAGGATTACAACACAATATAACTCACTAGAATTACAACACAATATAACTCACTAGGATTACAATACACACAAGGTAACTCACTAGGATTACAATACTTACTGTAACTGACTAGTGTTAAATACACATAAAGTAATTCAAAAGAATTACAATACACACAAAGTAACTCACGAGGAAACATGCAAGAAACTGAAATTTCACCAGACTAACAAATGTTCTATGAGCCAACAAGAATCTGTCCTTGAAAATGAAATGTATAAATCAGTTAATACAGGTTAGAAGAGCAGGTGTGATTTTAGTTACCAAGAAAAAAACACTTGTTAATAGAGAATTTTGTCTTGGTAGTAGACTATCCAGTGAAGGAGAAAAGTTGGACAAATATCTGGACATTGCCTGAGAGCTGAAAAAGGTGTGGACCACGAAACTGACCTTTATACCAACAGTACTCGGAGCTCTTGGAACAATCCCCGAGAACCTGGTCAAAAGACTTGATAAAGTGGAGATTAGAAGAAGAATAAAAATAATCCAGACCACAGCACTCCTAAAATTGAATGAGATATTTAAAAGTGTCCTGGAGATCAGTGAAGACTTGCTGCCATTCAGAATCCAGTAAAAAATAGCAATTAGAGATGGTGTGGAACTACTACTACTACTAATAATAATAATGATAATAATAATAAGGACCTATCTATACGTTAAATAGAACTTTAAAAGTTATTTGTGTTCGATAGGAATATTTAGAAACAATATTACTGTGTGCAAACAAATGATAATGATTAAATCGAATTATTGATGTTGTATTGGAATACTTGAAACCATTTGACTGTATGTAAACTATTTTTATTAGATCATCATCATCATCATGACGTGCGGCTAGCACGGATATCCCAGACCTTCTCTCTCTCCACGTCTCCCTGTCATTCATCTCCTCCGGCAGGTCTTCAGGGTTACATCCCGTATCACCACATAGCTGCTATATGAATGTTCGAGCTGGTCGTCCTGGCCATATGCGGGGTCCACAGGAGCACATCACTTACGATCTCGTCCTTGCTTCTCCAGCAGTGTCCGGCATGTCTGGTTCGTCTAGTTTGTATAGTTTTCGTGATAGGTGGTAGTTGGCCGTACAGTTGGCGCCGTGTGTGGTGTTGCTGCCAGGACCTGTTCAATATTGCTCGCAACATTTTTTATTAGATAGGAATACTTTAAACCATACAAATGAATTATAAATCATTTGTATTTGATAGGAGTAGGTGCTATGCTAAAACAGAGCAAACAAATGACTCGAGGCAATCAGTAGTGTAATTTTAAAAAATACAACGATACATTAAAAATATACATTTGGTCAGAATCAAACATTTTCAAATGACTCAAATTTCAGCATTATATAACCGTGAGGAGTTGATGTGCCGTTAAACAAATAAACCAAATCTTGCATATTGGAAAGGCGTACAGATCATCTCTACTTTGGTATAATTTTTTTGATTGATTGCATTTAATGGCATATAAATCTGTCTAGATATATTTGTGTCTCAGAGTTAGGGAATCGCATCCATTGGACATTCATGTGTACATTTTTGCGTAGTTGTTTCTTAAGAGTTATTTGAAAACATTTATGCCAATTATTCCAATTCAATACAAATAATTTGCTCCTAGTTGTATGATTTCAAGTATTCTAATGTAATGCTAACAATTTATGTGCGAATCAATAGTTTGACTTCTATTTAGAAATAATAATACAGCTTCAGTATTGTTCCAGGTAACTAATAATAATAATCTTAAGTAAACAATTAGAGCTTTAAGTAACGAAGTTCATCCAATAAAGTAAATTTGGTCTGAAGAATTGGCAATAGGAAGTAATGTTTACAGTTACACTTTAGGTCCTTTCATGTCCCAGTAGACTGTCAGCATGACATCCTTCACAGACAGCTTTGTCCGGAACTATTTCTTAACGGTGGAGTCTCTGCATTCCCATTTAATGGACTACTTTTCCGACTCAGGCTTAAAGGGAAAAACCCATGTTTAAAACAGATTAAATTTTTTATCATTAAAACCTGCTTCATCGTACACATTACACATTCTTCTGTATATGGTTTGCACTTCTCAACCACAACAAATTTGATGATAGACCTCTGTTCAAGCCTTATTCTCTCTGTTTGATCTACCATCATCTTGAATATCCTTTAAACATATTTGCGCGAGATTAAAATTATTTTTGCCATAAAACACTTCAAAATAATGAAGAGTTCATATTTAATGAGAAAAAATTCTGAAAAATTATTTTGATTTTTTATTTAGAACATCCTTTTTTAGCAAAAGACCCTCGTGACAGTAATATGGCATCAAGAATCCCGAAAATGAATTTTCTGCCAACGCATCTAATTGTTAGGACCATAAATGGTACCCTAAGCTTGGATCAGAAAGATCCAGAAAGATATGGCAAAGAAGTACCCCATTCTTCCAAGATCTCCTGAACTGGAGCCTGACCATCAATTGGAGTTTAGTGTTACACTTGGAACACTCCTGAACTGGATCTTGACCATCAATCGAAGTTTAGCGTCACACTTGGAACACGCCTGAACTGGAGTCTGACCATCAATTAAAGTTTAGTGTCACACTTGGGACACCCTGTTATGGATGGGGTCATACCACACAGCAGAAGATTCAATCGGCAAAATCTTAGCTCCGCCAACTGAGTTTCCTGTCAGATACTTATAATTTATACACAATTATATTGTTTTACGTAACTATACATATTTAGTAATAATGATTTGATTATTATTTTTAAAGGTGTGTGCATAATAAAATATTTTGAAAACGATTAAAATATTTTTAACTCCAAAAATGGGGACTCTTTGTGTCGGTCACTTTTCTTCTGAGTATTATATCCGTAACAACAAAATTTACTAACGTGGGATATTGTCCATCGAAAAGGCCTGGAGTAGGAAAGAAAACTGATTAAAAAATTGCCGTAAGCAAGAGTTGGCACGGGTAATTATGTTTTCTTCACGTGGTCCAATGGTGTTTTTGAAAAGTAATGGTGTATAAAACTGTTTTTGCATACACAACTCAGAATTTTGCCTTGTTGTAAACAAGGCTTCCAGTATTGACAGTAGAAATTTCTTATTTGAATTCGCGAGGATGGTAAACGTCGAGGATTTATGTGAGGCTGTGCAAATCAGATTGTTTAATAGGTGACGATCAATGACAGAAGATGAATTCTGATTGCTCGACGCTGCAGTATAAGCAGAAGTATTTGTGTGGATATTCAAGGGAATATGCTGATTTATACGTATATCTGATTTCTGAGTCTTGCGACCGATGTAGCAAACATCGCGTTTGCATTAAAATTTGTTGATAAGCGAGCTTTTCTAGAAAAAAATCCAATTGCCTTTGAGATTTGTTTGCACACAGTCATATGGTATAAGATATTCTTACATAACTCTTATAATTTGCAAACAATGATATCATTTAAAGTAAATATAATAATCCTTAAGTTTCAAGCTTTCCTATCATTAATAATTCTATTTAATAACCATGATCTATTTGCACACAGTTAAATGGTTTCACGAATTATTACCCACACGAATATTTATGAAGAGATCTACTTGACCCATAGAGGGGATCCTAACAGGAACTACCATTTAGGGTGAAAGTGGACTTGGAGGTAATGGCAATAAGTGAGTACACCAAAATACCTTAGATCTTCAGAACTGTAGCCTGATTATCAGATGCTCTTTAGTATCATACTCTGGAATCCTCTTCGGGAAGGGCATTACTTCTCTGCAGGGGATACAGTTATCGTATTTTACAACCCACCAACATGGTGTATTATAACTTAGTTACTGAATGAACGAAAAAGAAAACGATAGATATATGAGTAATGCAGTAATTTAAATGTAATTATTTATATATATTCATCGTAAGTTACATGTAGGTTTTTAGCAGTCGTTTAAAAAATATCTTCAAAGAAAAGTGGACAACCAGTTTATATTCAGACCAACTCAGCAAGTGTTCTATTTTCTTTCGGAAATGCAAAATAGATGTTGTAGCCATTCAAGTTGAGGCAATAATAACTTCAATTCTCAAAACAAAAAAGCTCTTTTTTTAGTTTACCAACATAATTTTATTACGAACAGAAAAAGAACAAAGGCAAACAGAGAAATCTTCCCACCAAACATAATGTTTTCAGTAGCCATGACACAGGAAATTTGTAATGTATTAAAGACTGGTGTGGCATGCAAGACTTTCTTTCCACCATAAACGGCAGGTTAAGTCAGTAGCCGCTCTCGCAGTGCGCAGTTCACACGAGAACAGCACCAATAAAAGATAATAAATGCCAAACAACATTAATAAAACGCTAGCCTCATTTTCAACCAATCAGTACATCAAGTCAACATTGGAGAACAACAAATGTCTTATGAGAAATGACAAGAGAGGGAAGAATAGCCAGTGACGCAACATTGTAAGACGGTGTAAGGAAATCACTGATGCTTTACTTTTAACTGAAGCAACTTGCAGACCTTTACTAGGCTTCAAGGTCATTTTTTTCTACATACAGATATTTTTATTGTTAGTCGACAAGGCGTGAAGCATATTTTCTGTTTTAGAAATATTTGGTTTCAAATAAATCGTTTATTCTAATTGTTTACAAAGAATCCTTAAACAATTGTGTATCGTATAACCTGACTTCGTGTGAAGTCGTCTCCTTTTTTGATGGTGCGTAACAATCTTATCAACTACAATGCATCGACAGTAATTTATCTCTTAAAATTTATTTACAATGTAGGTACATACGTATACCAACCATCAAAAGTCATATATCCAAAAATACAACTGATTTACCACAATCTATCTATCTATCTATCTATCTATCCGGGAAGTGCTAGAGTCTCATGACCCCTGAATCTATGATACTGGAAAAACACTCTCCTAAATGTCCATTTTCATGAATTGTATGCATAGTCAATATATAAAGTTCATTTTTGTAGGGCCACTAAACAGTTTTTTCTTCCGGTTCAAGTTGTTCAGGTGTGGGACTCACCGGTACTACACACACACACACACACACACACACACACACACATATATATATATATATATATATATATATATATATATATATATATATATATATATGAATTATTTACAATTATATGCGTCTGGAGACAATCTACACACAATAATATATCTGCATATGTAATTTTCTATTACAGAAGATATACAAATTAAGTAAAATTAATTCTTTCCTTCTCTCTCTCTCTCTCTCTCTCTCTCTCTCTCTATATATATATATATATATATATATATATATATATATATATAACTATTGAATATAAATGGTGCATAAACATAAATTATTATAGAAATTATAGTGTATATATATATATATATGTACTAATACATATATCTATATGTATGTATGCATCTATCTTATATATGTATATATGTATCATTAATATATAATTAAAATATAATACTTTGTTTATATATATACAATGTATATATCCTTTATACAAAATAATGTATTTATATATACAATTTACTTGTAATAATCTATCTACATAAACAATTTACTATCAATAAGCGATCGATAAATACTATTCACGTTCAATGATAAATGTATAAACAATTAATTTACATACTATAATCTCATTCTCTCTCTTTCTCTCTCTCTCTCTCTCTCTCTCTCACACACACACACATACACACACATACGCGCATACACACACTTATATGTATATGTGTGTATGTGTGATAGTGCACAATTCCCTTTAAGTTGTTAGCCTTTATACATATTTTACATACAACAGTGACTCTCTCTCTCTCTCTCTCTATATATATATATATATATAATCAATATACAATACACCCACACCCACATACATACTATATATACAAATAAAAAGATTGAATTTATCAACGAGCACGAAATGAAAAATCTCTTAAGAAACAACTATACAAATGAATTTAATACGCGATCCCCAAACGTTTCGGGCATAAAATAACCCTGACAGGTTGACATGCTGTAAAAACCAATCGATTATATTTAGATCACTGATGCCATAGAAAAAATTGTAAAATGGATGTTGGTCACTTGTTGCTTCCTGAGTCTTTTATATCTGGTCGGCTTTCTTTTTTTTTTTTGCCTTCGAAGATGCATTCGGATTATCCTTAATATCTCTCATCAAATGGCACACGCTTGGCCTATTCGGTTAAAGAACACCGATATATTTCCTCAGATAAATCAAGTTAGGACTTTTTTCCTTCCAAATTTTCCTTTGAGATGAATAGGATTGGCTTGTCGACGCAAGATATCAGCTCGTTGTTCATTTATGATTCAAGGCGTCAAGCAAGAAAAATGATTCAGCAACCAGCAAAGGCTAAAATATTAACGAGATTCTATTCAACATGTTCGTTGACGATTCTGAAGATCTGTTGTATCTTTGACAGGCTTTAAAGCTATTAAAAAAGAGAGAGGAAAAGAAAAAAAAAAGCAGAATATGTGATCTGGCTTCTAGTGATTTAATATCTGAGCAACCATTTTTCATGGCTGATAATCGTAGTATTTTTGTTGCAACAGATATGACCACGTTAGCACAAGCGCATGCGTACGCAGACATCTGCAAAACGAATGTTTCTTGACATTAAAAATTCATTTTTTGTAATACTTAGTGGCTAAAGATAGCAGATATACAACCGGTCCTGGAGAAGGCACGTGCACACAGAGAGAAGATCCAACTGCCGAAATTTGATTCATTTGTAAATATTTGATTGATTTCTTTGTCTAATGGCATGCCAACTTTCGTGGGTAATTTAATGCCAAACCCATCTTTGTAGTAGGATAGCAGTGATACGATTCAATCCATAGCTAGTTAGGTTAGCGACCCATACCTTTCCCTATGTTATCAATCCAAAAGGAAACATGATTGCGTGGGTGGAGTTTTAATTTGCTAACTACGATGTCTCAGTATTCGATGTTAGCATCTATGTTACGGGCACACACATCCGTAAATGTTTGATATTTTCAAACTATTTATATTTTCATGATTCTATAGCAATACTTTTTAAATAGTACATTTCATTTGTCTGCAATAATCGGGCCCTGAGTATGACATTAAACTCCAGTCCAGGAGCTTTTCGGAAATATAGAGTACCTCTTCATTTCTATTACTCTCATGTCCACTGTGATTCAGATTGCTTGTACTTGTTAGGGTTCCATAGATGGGTCAAATAGAACTGTTCAATCATTTACTGAGGAATATGAGTATCAGTTATCTGAAACCTTACAGCAGTGCGCAAATTGTTTTTATTAGATAGGAAAACTTAATAAACATAATTATTAATATTAGACAGAAATAAGTAAAGTTGGTGAACGTAGTCGAGGGTAACCCGAAGGCTTCTTTTTTCGATAGCTACTACACCAAGGGTAAGGGGAGGGCGCTACTCCTTTCCCTGGATCGCTCCACTTTACCCTTGATACGAACCTTATATTGCTGAGTGTTAAGCAAGGAGGTATCAAGTTCCATTTTTAAAGTCTTTGGTATGACGCGACCAGGGATTGAACCCTAGTCTCCCGGACCATTGGCCAATGAGCCGGTTATTAAAGGTATGGTCGGGTTTTTTTTTTGGTGAGGTTGGTTTCTTTGTCTTATGGCATATCAATCTTGGTGGGTTATTTAATACCAAATCCATCCTTCTAGAAGAACAGTAATGATGCTATGTAACCCATAACTGGGAGGATAAGGGGGTTCATACCTTTCTCAAGGGTATTTGTCCGAAAGTGAACGTAATAGAGTGACTGGCGTTCGAACTCGCTTACTAAAATTCCGCCGTCCAGCGCTTTTAGTCGCACCTGAAATGTATGAGTTCAATAGAACTGAACTGTGTATTTATGATAAAGTAAATTACTTTAAATAGAAATGTTTTGATATTTTAAGTGCATACTTATGTCGAACTGAACTGTTTGAAATAGAAATGTTTTGATATTTTAAGTGCATACTTATGTCGAACTGAACTGTTTGAAATAGAAATGTTTTGATATTTTAAGTGCATACTTATGTCGAACTGAACTGTTTGAAATAGAAATGTTTTGATATTTTAAGTGCATACTTATGTCGAACTGAACTGTTTGAAATAGAAATGTTTTGATATTTAACTGTGTGTAAACAAAAAAACATACTTACATGAAAGTAAATTGTTTGAACTAGAACTGTTTAACTAAACTGAATTGCTTCAAATAGAAATGCATTTGACAATTAGACTGTGTATTTATGCTAAACTGAATTGCATGAAATAAAACAGTTTATTGGTATAAATATGGATTTGACATTAAACAAACTACCAACTTGATATGCCATAAAACCCAAACAAACAAACCAACTTTCTAGCTTAGCGGTACGAAGAGAAGCTTTGATCCAACAAAAATATTACATACATCTTATATAAAGATCCTTGTCATGGGATTACTCTTGATTAAACTTGTAACATCAAAAATAAAGATTATTATTTTTAAAATAACGTATTAGTTTTTTGTCACCGAAAAGCTTCTTCACGGACAACTTTTTCTTCAGAAACCTTTGCTGTTAAAGTTTTCCTCCAAAATAGTGCGTCTTGTTTTGTTTATACCTACTTATAATAAAAAGAACGGCTTCATGTAATGAAAGAACTTTACCTCTTAGCCACAAAATGTTGTCTTTATTGAGTGCAACGTTCATTGACAGATAGAGAAAATATTCAAACACTTATTTCTACTTTCAGAAATTACTTTAATTCAATCAAATTCAATGCAATTCCATAAATGAACAATATCGTCTAGACCTAGATGTAGTCTATTGTATTTACTTGGATATTCCAAACCTATCAAAACTCTAGCATTGATATTATAATAATAATGTATGTATCCATAACTCAGTTTAATTTCGCGTTCATCTGACAAAACGTGTTTCCGCATAGCCTAGCTAATTAGACAAGAAACATTCATTTTACCATATATTCTATGAAACATTAATTATGCCAAACGAAAATTATATTGTAAAATTATCTTATCGAAATTGAGCTAACTAAAGACTCTGAGGTGCGCATCGGAAATGGCATTGGTGACCCGAGTTCAAATGTAGGACGAGGATGTTAGTGTTTCACTTCGCGTTCATGCCTTTGGGGAAAGCATGAATCTATCTATCCTTCTTCGAAGCTATAATTAAATAGTAGGGCAGATTAGGTTCTTTAACCATTATTAGGCAATCAGTCTAGGCAACAGAAAACACTGAATTTAAACGAGTTGTACTTGTCTTAAAAATTGACCTTGTGTCACACCCTTCCCGTGACGAAGAGATGGGGTAAACATATACATAGAAGTCACTAAAATAAGAATGTTTAGAAATGATTATTTAATTTTCTATTTTCATATGTTCAGCTACCTCGGAAGCAGCGTCTTATTTAGGGGAATTGACATCAATACTCCATTAGCGAAGGCATGGACAGCTATCGATAGGTTATCGGGTATATGGAAGCCAGAACAATCTGATGAAATAAAACGTGCCCATGGACGCTGACTACGTGTAAAAAGAAAATGCTTGACGGCACAAGAATGCTACGAGCTGTATTGTTCAAGTCCTGGAAGTAACATCCCACAAAACACCAGCTGTACGGCCACCTACCTAGCATCTAAATTAGATGAACAAGAAATGCAGGACACTGCTGGAGAAGCAAGGAGGAGCTCATAAGTGACATTCTCCACTGGACCCTTCCATACGGACGAGCAAGTGTTGGACGACCAGCTAGAACTTATCTACGACAGATCCGTGCGGACACAAAATGTAGCCTGGAAGACCTACTGGAAGCGATGGATTATAGAGAGGAATGGCGAGAGAAAGAGAGACTGAAAGGGAGAGAGTTCAGGAAATCCATGCAAGTGGCATGACATGATGATGATGATAGCGTGAACAATTGGCAGGTAATGATTCTTCAGGTCAGGCAAAATTTAAACCATTTGTACCCTTCTTAAAAAGATCTTGTGTCACATCCTGTCTGTTGTGGAGGGGTTGAGTAAATACATACATGCTAGGCGCCGAATTTATTGATCCATTCCTATATGTAATATGCCAATTATTATCTTCCATTTAAAAAAATTCCTTTATAGCTGTGCCAAGTCATGTTTGCTCTGGCAAGTCACTCTTTAAGGCGACATTTTAGGACTACAGTACGAAACCTAAATAGTTGTTCATTTTAAGATCTTTTTTCTTTATTTTAGTAATTTTCTGTTAATAAGTAGTTGTCTGTTCGTAAGTAGTTGTACATTAGAGATTAGTTGTTTTCACCGATGATGAAAAAATCGTTAGCCTCGGTAAAATACGATATCTTTGTTCGTCAATTTTATCTTCCTTCGTATCGGCTTCTTTGAGGAAGCCATTAAACGAATGTCGTTCCGATTGTTTTATTCTCTGGTGTTTTCTTAATTTGAAATTTAAAATATTAAAGAACGTGCTGAATGGAGATTTATTATGAAAAAAACCTAATTAACCCTTGCCGTCTTGCAATTAAATCGATTTAACGATGTCGGCTTGGTGTATATGTTTTATTCACTATGTTTTTCATTCACTGTATCGTTTTAATTTCATTTTCCTGCTTGAACAGGCAATTCTCTGTTTTTAACCTTCAAAAACCGTCGTCTTAAGTCTCAGTTGACACGCAAATCATGAATTCAGTTTCAAGTGCTAACAGACCATATGTTTTCTGTAAGAGAAAATATATAACGAGTAATGAACAACTTTGTGCAATGAACGACTACATTTAATGAACGACCCCTAATTTTTAGAACAAAACGGTGTTTTATTACGTATAATGAATGTCTCTAACTTTGGCTATGGTAGTCTGTAAAAACATTTCTTCAATATCCAATGACAGAAAGAAAACATTGAAACACTTATTTATACTTTCAAAAATTACTTTTATTCAATCAAATTCAATGCAATAGCATGGATAAGGGTAGTCTAGACCTTGATGTAGCCTATTGTATTTACGTGGATATTCTATGGGTCACAAGGATCTATTTAAAAATTGTTCGTGTTCGATTGGACTGTGTACAAAAGAAACACCTTAAAAGGGGAAAAGTATATAAATATTAAAGGTTACTGAATAAATTCTAACTTATGATTATCAATAAAAATAGCAGGATGACCTCCCAAGAAATATTTTAAAATGAAAAAAAAGAGTGTTTTATACTGATGATTATTCGACAAATAGCGTGAAAGAGACTGTCATAAACAAATGTAGTAAGGATTATATCATTACATTATACAAAACGAAATATATATATGTATATATATATATATATATATATATATATATATATATATATACGAGGTGCTTTCAATACGTTTCCAGACTTTCTTTTTACAAGCATTTAAAATTGTCGTAGACTCTTGAAAATTCAGTACGTTATTGCTATACATCTTATGAGATGACTGACCAACTTTAAACAGCTGGTGAATTTAAAAAATCCAATCTGGACGTGAGGACACTTTAGAAGAACGACATGCAATAAAATTCTGTTTTAAACTTGTAAAAATGCCACAGAAACATATGGAATGCTTCAGACTGCATTTGGACCATTTCTCATGAATCGAGCATCAGTTTTTGAGTGGCATAAGGGATTCAAGGAAGGCAGGGAGTCTAAGAGGGATGATGAGAGGTGTGGGAGGAGTATGGAAGACAGAACACCAGAGTTGATTGGCCAGATAAAGAATTTCATGGATAAGGACCGCCGTGTGTCTCTAGAGACAATAAGTGCACAGTTTGATGTCAGTGTGGGAACTGTACACAAAATTATTCGTGAGGAACTAAAGATGCGGAAGTTTTGCGCGAAGTTTGTCCCAAGGATGCCCAGAGAAAATCAGAAAGAAAGACGTTGTCATGACAGTAGGGAGATGGTCGAGCGGATCAATTCAGATCCCGCAGTTCTTAATGCTCTGGGGACCTGCGATGAAAGCTGGATCTACTGATATGACCCAGAAACCAAGAGCAGGGTTCCCAGTGAAAGCATGCTTGCTCTCCCAAGAAGGCCAGACAGTGCAAATCCACCCACAAACTTTTGATGATCCCTTTTGTTGACAACACTGGCATGATCTACATGCACTGGGTTCACACTGGACAGACAGTCAACAAGGAATACTATGTTGAGGTTTTAAGGGAGTTCAGGAAGAGATTCCGTCGGAAGAGGCCAGCACTCTTCAAATCAGGTCAGGGGCATTTCCGCCAGGACAATGAACCTGTCCACTACTCCATCCTTGTCACAGACTATTTGACCAAGATTGCATCAAGACTGTTCGTCACCCTCCCTATAGTACAGACCTTGCTCCCTGTGACTTTTGGCTATTCCCTAAGCTCAAGGAAAAACTTAGAGGCTGTCGTTATGAGACAATTAAGGAGATGAAAGAGGCTGTGACGAAGGTCATTGACACGCTCACACAAGAGGACTTCCTTGGACCTTCGAGAAGATGTTGGAACAGTACAACAGGTGCATTTCAGCCGGAGGAGATTACTTCGAAGGGAACTAGAGTTTCATGTGCGCACTATCAATAAAAACGCCCATACGAAAAAAGTCTGGAAACTTATTTAATGAGCCTTATATATATATATATATATATATATATCTGCACAGCGCTGATGAACGTAGATCCTTGCTAGTCGGTCAACACTTAAGTTCGACCTTACTTCACAAGCAGTACCCCGCATACTTTGTTCGACATACTTGAATGGTTTTTGAGATGGGAGGTAAGTGGCCGTGCAGCTGCTTTGTGGTGTGTCACTTTCAGGATTAGGTTAAAACAGTGACACACCTTTGATTATGCAATGCTTTGTATAAACAAGTCTCAAAAGGGAACTGGGCAACGGGCTGCAACTCCCTCTTCCCTAAGAAAGGAATCACAAAGAACAAGAGACATAACTCTTACTCCGATAACTGATTAGTTTTATAATGCCCTGCTTCGCAGTCATATCTGACCCAAAGTAAAGAAAAATTTCAGGAAAAATCAGAACGGCCTTTGAGAAAACTATCAAGAAAATCACATATTCTGACTATCCATCAAACCATCAACAGAGTACGTGCAATCTCTCTCTCTCTCTCTCTCTCTCTCTCTCTCTCTCTCTCTCTCTCTCTCTCTCTCTCAATATATATATATATATATATATATATTGATAAATTGATATATTTTAATTTTTATATATATTTTTTTAATAGCATGGATACTTATTTGTGACAATAGGTTTCGAGTTGTCTTTTTGCGACAATCATCAGGCAGAGAATGAAAGATATTTGAGAAATCGACAAAATCGAAAAATACAGTCAAAAGAATGTTTACGTTGTGATTGTGTATGTCACAGTGTGTTTGTGTGTGTGTATATGTTTGAGTGTATTTGTGTAGATTATATTTGCGTATCATTGTGTGTAGTCGTATATGTGATCGTTAATAAGTGTGTCTGTGTATGCGTGTGGCAGATTTGAGGTTGTCTCCTAAATATAAGAGTAGCGACTTGAAGTCTGCCACTAATCCACCAACTGAGATAGTGACAACCATATACTACTGTAACACACACACACACACACACACACACACACACACACACACACACACATATATATATATATATATATATATATATATATATATATATATATATATATATATATATATATATATATATCAGAATTGTATTCCGATAGTGTGAAAAAAAAACGGATGATAGAATTTGCAAATCAAAAATATTACACAAACTATCTGGGAAAAAATTCTACTCCACAAAAAAAGAAAAGTTTAAAACATACGTACAACTTGAATATATATATATATATATATATATATATATATATATATATATATATATATATATATATATTATATATGCGTCTTACTGAGGTGTTGCTTTCCAAGGTAGAGAAACTGAAAAGAAGAAAAATGCTGAAATTTGAATTCAGACTGCGGAAAGAATTGATGTTGAAAGTATATAATATCTTCTATTGTCTATTCATAATGGTTTGTTGCAGGGAACGTTTAGGCATTTGCGTGAGCTACGGATACCGGTCGACCATTGATAATCCAAGAGGGAAATACAGGAAACGTCTTTCTCGAAAAAAAAAAAAAGAAGATATTGCGAAAAATTATGAAAAAAAGGAAATAAAAAATTACAAACAGAAAATTATAGCAACGTTAATAACCAAAAGAAAAAAATATATGAACAATTTTTCTTGTCTCTAAGGACTTTCAGTCGGTAAATAACGTTTGCAAATCCATTAATATTTGTGATAGGCGTATGACAATTGAAAGTCTATGATCATTTATGCATGTGTTTTGCAGCCCCTCTGAAAATGTATGCACGTATTCATGAACGTGTAGCAATGCTAGAATTTTCTTATACACGCAAAGCGGCACAATGCCATCCTTGCATTTGAACGGTAAAAAGAAGACAAGAGAAACACAGAAATAATACTGAAAAAAAAAAAAATGAAGAGCAATAAAGAAAGCCCAAAGTACTTCAATAGTGATTTGTTTTAATCGGATAGAAGTCCTGTGTGGGTATCTATTCCGTGTTTATTGACTGGCGTATCAGGTTATTTGCATTTGAAACCAGCCAGCTGTGCAAGGCAGTATGAGCAAACAGAGGTCCCGGAGATTTGACAGACTCTCTCTTGTAAACACCAAACACGCAGGTGTTAGCAAGTATCATATAGAAATCCACGCAATCGGAAGACAGGAGTAGTAAGCATTAGTGGATATGGTGTAAGAGGAGGTAAGCAAGGATAACAAAACAAGATAATAAAGTATGAATCCTTGTTCTTCAAAAGATTAGCTACTGGGTTATATATATATATATATATATATATACTCGTGTGTGTATGAAATGTTAATGAATTATTAATATTACAATAATAATAATGAATTGTCACCTGATTGATATTTTGCTGCTCCGGCGAACTACAGAGAAAATAAAAGAAAGAAAAAAAGGTATACAAATACTTGGACTATGCAAGGAACGGTGATGCCAGTTGTAATTGCCACGCTTAGAACGGTCAGCCAAGACTTGGAAAAACAGTTGGAGAAATGGTAAATCTGAGGAAGAAGAGAGACAATCCAGACTACAGAATTGGACGCGGCAACTTTGCAATAATAGCACTTTAAAAGGAATCATTTTCAATCGTTTCTGCAACATTTTCTGAAACAGTTTAGTGTAGAATTTATTCTTAATGACTTGGGTGTGGATTTTAAAATTCCTGTAGGCTACGTAACTCGCACGAACTTGGTCCTAGTCATTTATTTTTGGGATACTGATTATCCACCATGATTTTTTTTCTTTTTAAATCATTTGGTAGTTTCAAATTTCTTAATCAATAGATGAATTGTCTTGTTAATGTTTTCTGAAAATGTGTTCTAAAATAGTGTTACACGACAGCAACGGAATTTGGTTTGATTACAAAATCCTTCCTCAGCAATTATAGTTTTCTCCCCCCCTCTCTCTCCCTCTCTTTATCTCTCTCTCTCTCTCTCTCTATATATATATATATATATAT